>JACXGJ010010262.1:0-22328 GCA_016801105.1 Esox niger | reverse complement strand
TCTCTCTAACATCTCCCTCCCTCTACCATCTCTCTCTAACATCTCCCTCCCTCTACCATCTCTCTCTACCATCTCCCTCCCTCTACCATCTCTCTCTACCATCTCCCTCCCTCTAACATCTCCCTCCCTCTACCATCTCTCTCTACTATCTCCCTCCCTCTACCATCTCTCTCTACTATCTCCCTCCTTCTACCATCTCTCTCTACCATCTCTCTCCCTCTACCATCTCTCTCTACCATCTCCCTCCCTCTAACATCTCCCTCCCTCTACCATCTTTCTATACTATCTCCCTCCCTCTACCATCTCTCCTTACACTACGTCTTTTCCTCTACCATCTCTCCCTCTACCGTCTCTCTCTTTCTCTACCATCTCTCTCTCTTTACCCTCTATCATCTTTCTCTACCATCTTTCTCTACCAAATTCAAATGAATTCATATACAAATCGGCTTTATTGGCATGATTATTACAACTGAACAATGTTGCCATTATAACAATAATCATGTCAATGTAATAAACAATATACCATCTCTCTTTCAATATCTCTCTTTACCAAATCATTCCCTCTACCATCTCGCTCTACCATATCATTCGCTCTACCATATCATTCTCTCTACCATATCATTCTCTCTACCATATCATTCTCTCTACCATCTCGCTCTACCATATCCTTCTCTCTACCATCTCGCTTTACCATATCATTCTCTCTACCATCTCGCTCTACCATACCATTCTCTCTACCATCTCTCTATACCATATCATTCTTTCTACGATCTTCCTCTACCATATCATTCTCTACCATCTCTCTCTTTACCATCTCTCTACCATTTCTCTGTATACCAGGCTATGACAGATAGAATAGCATGCATAAAACCAAATAAATATCCATCTACTTCTCTATCTGATTTCTGATCCATCTGTCTTGGGTCCAGTCTTTAACGCCCATTACCATCCTTCCATCACCACCCTAAACTCCCCCTACCATCCTTCTACCTTCCTTTCTCTCTACCACTGCCATTCTGTCACTTCCTCTCCATCCCACATTCCCCCTCTCTCCCTCGGCTCCACAGCTCGCTCTATCTCTCTCTTATGGAAGTTGTTTTTCTTTAGTGAGGGCTTTTAGTTCCCCCTTCTGTAGCATAATTTTAGTGAGAAAGGACATGAAAGTGATTTCCTTTACTCTCCTAATTACTCTTCTCCTTTATCTATAAAAAATAGTCATATTTCAGAAGGACGCTGTTTCGCCTGCTCTCCTAGCCTCTGCCCGGCTGTCTCTGCCGCGATATCCACTGGCATTTTGATCAGGGATATTTAGCGGCAAAAGAAAAACTCCAATTATCTGTGCTGACGGTCTTTACGGAGCTATTGACCTCAACCTTCTTGTATCTTAGCAATTTAATATAACCCGCACTACGTGCTAACTGCTAATTAGATAGCATTTCAAAGGAAACTCACACCGGGAGCCCGGTGCAGGAGGAGAAAAAGAAGGGGAAAGGGAGATTAGCAGAGAGAGGAAGAAGCACATACGTGGATCCTTAATGGCTGCCGGGTTGACCCGTTATTGCATATGTAAAGAATAAAAAATGACACCGGTTAAGAAGTGAGCTGGCTGGATGAGAAGAAGAGCTGCCCTGAGAGGAAAAGAGGAACCGGGGTTGAGGGGGAAGAGGGGGAACGGGAGAGGCGCAGCGACGAGACCTACGCCACATCTGCTTGTCTTGAGATAGATTCAGTGACAGCAGAGAGGACCGTCGCGTCTCATCACAATACACTCAGACCACGGTGGCCGTTCGGCCACTTACCGGAAAACAGAGGTAGGGAGAGAGACGAGCCACAGACGAGAGAGGAGGGAGAGAGGGGAGTCGTAGATGAGAGGGAGGTAGAGGGTTGAGAATAGGAGTAAATGGGCCCAGGGGTGCCGTCTACGCACCCCCGCCAAATCCATTACTTATGTCCATGTAGCCGGCAGGCCCCAACTCCAATTAGCTGTTTGATTTCAGCCGGAGAATGTGGCTGTGGGGAGACACAGCATAACACGTCTGACAACAGCTCAATAAATAACCGCAATAAGGGAGGGACGGTCTGTTGATTGACGAGAAAGGTCGCGTGCATTTCTGTGTAGGTCCGGGGAATACGTGGGAAACGGGCGCTTCCGCAAAAACGCGGGTTTGTCTTTGTCCGTATATTGCTTCCGTGCTTGTGTGTTTGTGTTTGCACCTGTGCGGGTGTGCATGCGTGTTTGTGTGTGTGTGTGTGTTTGTGAATTTGTGTACATTTGTCCCATTTGTGTCCCCCAGTGTGTGGGCTCTTAGCGGGGATTAGGCTGGTGCTGGAAGCCTCTTAGCCGACTCAGCCACAGCTCTCTGCCTCTTCTAATGGCACTTCAGCCTCCCAGTCTGAGTCTATGGGCAGGTTTATTAGTTGGCGCGTTGCTTGAATGAACACAGCCTCTCTTCTCAGAGACTGAAAGGGAAAGTTGACTTAGTATGCCACAATGTCACAGTCTAATTCAAGAGACTTCTCTGACGTTAGTCGTTTTACCTCAGCAGGCAAAATAAATTGCGGTGTGATTTTTGTGAATCTGTTCTAAACTACAGTATAAAGCCTGTAAATCCTACTAAATCTGATTACTCACAGAAAATGATGGAAGGTGTGTGCGTGTGTGTCTTTAATGATGGAACATAAGGGTCGACATCTCGAATCACTCCTTGATATCAAGCCGGGGCAGCTCCGGCAGTACTGGACTGAACGGGAAACTCTGCTATGGATTGGCCTCAGGTTGAAAGGGAAACTCTCTGCTCTGGACTGGCCTCAGGTTGAAGGGGAACCTCTTTGCTCTGGACTGGCCTCAGGTTGAAGGGGAAACTCTCTGCTCTGGACTGGCCTCAGGTTGAAGGGGAAACTCTCTGCTCTGGACTGGCCTTAGGTTGAAGGGGAAACTCTCTGCTCTGGACTGGCCTCAGGTTGAAGGGGAAACTCTCTGCTCTGGACTGGCCTCAGGTTGAAGGGTAAACTCTCTGCTCTGGACTGGCCTCAGGCTGCTGGTTAAAATGTAGTGCAAGAGAAATTAACGAAAAGAGTTGCTCCTTGAGTTCCCATGTGGCAGGCTGAAATGGCTGCGAGGTAGATTTTTCCACTGGCAAATGATACCAGGATATCCTCAACAGAGCTCTACAGAGGTGAATCCCCTGTCTCTGCACTAAGACATAATGACCCTGCTGTTGTAGGAAACAAAGCCCCCCCCGTACAGTGCACTTTAACCACCTACATTGTCTTACCGTTCAGGGGCAGGCCTCCCTCAGAGAGGTTAACCCATTCAGGGGCCAGAGCGGACGGTTCCAGTCCTGGGGCCGAAAGACACTGTTACACAGTAGAGGCCACGGAGGTCCGCTCAGCAGATAGACAGTTGCCTTGAATCAGGCCCTCTTGGATCAGCAGGGTGGCACGCAAGGCAGGAGCTGGATCAGGTCCGTCTGGGGAAAAAGCAGGGTCGGTTTTCCTCTGCGTGCATTCACTCGGAATTCACTCGGAACTTCCTTTTCAGAAATGATGAGGAGCCATGCGGAACCTCCAGATCTGGGACACCACTGAGAAGTGGTGACTTCATTCTGTTGAATGGGGGAACCACCCTGGAAAGACAATCTGCCCCTGGGTTGACACACCCAGGGAGATGCAGTGATCTATAGTCGGCATAACACAACACAGAGGGAAGCCAGCTGTCTATAAGGAGGGGGAACAGATCCCTCCCTGCCTGTTAACAAAAGCTATCCTGTTGTCGGGCTTCACCAAAATATACTGATGCAACACGGCTGATCTGAAATTCCGGAACAGTAGCTAAATTGCCCGGTGGTTTATATAATGTGGAGTGCTGTCAGCATCACTGTTCCCTTTCGCAAAATGCAACCCACCTATTGACAGTAGCTGGGCAAATCAGACAAGCTGGAATGGACAAGGGCAGTGAAAGCCTGACCCACGCCAAGAGCAAAGGCAAAACTTGTGGGGGTCAGTTGAGGCTATTTAGAGGGTCTTTTCAGGCTTTCTGTCGGACGCTTCATTTAGGAAGTTAAATCATGGTGCCAGAGAAGTTATTTGATCCACTAACATACGTATGATTTGTGTTCTTGGGGATAATCCCTTTAAATCAAAGCTACAAATTCCAGTAACACAGGTTCAATGTGCGGTACGGACTGAACTGAATACAGATGTGGATGCATGCCCTGATCTGTATTGGTTTTCACAGGCCGAGTTACCGCGGTCCATCCTGTGCGTTATTGGTCGGCCCTCATAAGGGCTTGTTCTCTGCTAGACGTGACGGCTTGTTGACCTGTTGGAACTGTGGTGAGACGGCGGGTCTGAACAACAGCGAACGCTGGGTTGTCAGAGGAACCGGGTTTGACACTGACGCTGATGATGTCTGTCCGTTTCACTGCTCTGCGAGCAGCCAACGCGCTGTCTGAATCCTTCGGTGCCCGTACATCCAAGGACCTTTAGGAGATTACCGCTCTTCTTGAAAACGTACGTGAGTCAAAATGAACATTTCTCAGATGTGTTTTTTTACCCGTGACCGTTTGGTTATGAGTGTCTGATGTTCCGTGCAGGTGTTTGTGTGTCCTCTCTAGGTAGCCCTGATAGCCCTGACCTGTTGAAATGTCACATGGAGAACATAACATTGTGCTTAGGCACTGACAGGTCCTCGGCTCAGACGGACATGTGGTGTCAGCACCTAAACATCTCTATAACCAAATGAAATGATGCACAGTGGCATGCAGATCTGTGTGTGTCCCTAATGGCTTGTTTCAAATAACAACGTGATCTAATCTAATCGTGTCTCATTGTTTATTTGACAAGGCTCCCTTAGGGGGCTGTTACTTAGTTTATGCCTAGATTTGTCTCTTTGTGTGGGCGTGTGTGTGTGTGTGTGTGTGTGTGTATGTCTGTACTGGTATATGTGCTTTCCTTTTCTTCAACTTCACTTTGAACAGTTCACTCAAATTGTCTCATTTATTTTGTTATGGACAGCTGGTATAAAAACAGCGAGAAAGACATTAATGTGATCTCCTCATCATTTTGGTTTCAGCAGGAGTGTAGAGGGAAGACGGAGGGAGCGTGGTAGCGACTACTGTCGCTAACTAGACCATTAGCGTTAGCGCTGACATTTGCCATTACACCACAACAGCCCCCCACCCGCTTGTTACCTGTCTAAAATGTAATCTATATCATTCACACATCCGGTGTTTTCCACCCTAACAATACTTTTTTTACTTCTGGTTTGTCATAACACCCTAATAAATTGCTTATTTGAAAAAGAGAAATTCCTACATATGTTGTTGTCGTATTTTCAAAGCGACATTTCTGTTTAATCTTTGAGGATGCATGCCCATCCACATGCTTTATCAAGGCATAGTGGGTGATATAACTACTTCTGTGTTTTGAATCAGGGTGGATGTGTTTCTTGGTGGGTGGTCTATCTTGGTAATAGGAATACAGTATGATGTTCAGAGGAAGCTGCTTCCCGTTTGATCTCTGCATATTAGCTGTCCCCTGCTATGACCATCCTCTCATCTGTTTTGGGAAGTTCAGCGGTTCTAGAGCTACATTAGCCCATGTTCTCAACTTGTGCATGTGAGCTATTCCCTCTCTTCCTTTCGTTCACCATCCCTCCCTTTCTCTCATTACGTCTTTTTTGTTCTGTCTGCTGTAGGTCCCATCACTTCTTTTCATTTAGTCGGTTGACAGGCAGTAGCCCAATCGCATCTTTTCGTTTAGACAGTTCATAGGAAGCAATCCAATCACAGCGTCCAAATGGCAATTTGCACCCAATTTAGTGCACTAATTTTGGACGAGAAGCGTAAGGAATTTGTCGCCACCATGTTTATCACAAGCCACCGATGAGTTCATCAAGCAATTCTAGTCTAGTCGCATGCAACACTGCAAACCGTCATAAGCTGTAATATCAGTCACTGCAAGCTCCCAGCTGGGTACTATCTAATTAAGGCACCTATTACAGTATCCCACCCATACAGCCATTATCCCACCAAAAGCCATACATGACACAATATTTGGCACTTCACATCCCAAAATGTTCCCCCTTTCTGTCCATGTGGTGAGAACGTTTGATCAATCCATGTACAGTAGCCAGTAGCTAATGATAACGTATTGTGCGTTGACAGAAATGCTATAAACTTTTCCCAATACCTTCTCAAAGTTGCAAAGTAGGCCTACCTGTCAGAAATAATGAACAATCATTTATGTCGTTTTCTTCCATGAAGGGAGCAACAGCAGGAGTAGACTGAAGGACTTTAGATTATGAATATAACCAGAGTTCTCTGAAGAACTGTGCACTTTCTAAAATGTGAACCCATCTTTGAAGACTTTGTCTGGGTTTTTTCAGCTAACGCTTGTACCTGACTTTACCCAAGTGAAAAGTTAGGTGGATGCTGAATAAAACAGGTGGGTAAGATAACTTTTCTTTTTTTTTGAGAAGCGCCAGACCTTCTGATCAGTGCAGTAAAAAAAGGTGGATTAATGTGCTTGGGGTCGATTCAGGGTTTTACCATCTGAATGGCAGAGCTGTGAGATGACTTGATTACCCAATTTTCTTTTTTTTCTTTTCGCATTTATACTATGGATCTTGGGAAAAGTTCAAAAATAATATATAGCTCATTTTTTTATATTGAGTATCCGCTCTCATACTGAAAGTTTGGAGAGCCCTGAATTAGGGCTGGAGTAGAGATGGATCCGTAAAGAGTCCTCAAAGTTGGAGCTGCCTCTGTCTTTGAGAGTCATGTTCTGTTGATTAACAGAAATGGAGGTGGAGTGGGGACAGAGGGCGGTAGAGAGGGAGGAGACAAGAAGTTGTGAGAAGGTTAATATCAGTTACAGGGCTGAGCCCTTATTGAAAATGGCTTACATACTGTTAATGTAAAGTCACCCACACACTTAGACACGCTAGCATTTACAGACATTTCTAAATGTCCATGCTTTAATGCAGAGAATTCAGACATTGCTCTGGAATGCAGAGAAACCTCTGTTGTATTGGCATATCCTTAATGACTGTGTCATCGTCGCTGAACATCTATTTAATGCAGATTTTTTTTAGACAGTTCTGACAAAATATCAACAGATATGTACAAAATAAATGTTTTTATGCGGTTGCTTAATGAGCAGCATTCCCTTTATGAAACAAGCGACATCTGATGGAGCTTTTATTTTCCTAGCAAGATTGCATTATATGGCTGAGCAGATATCAATCCCTCTAACATGAGCCGCTAGGTTCTTTGTGTTTCATTTTAATACCAGCTGTCCATCAATCCCCCAAAAAACACTAGAAAAGAACAGTACTTTGACTGGAACGAATGTGCGCGCATTTGTGCCTTGAGAGGGAGATGGAGAAATGGCAGCCAGAGGTAGAGGGGGAGGAGAGAGACAGAGGTAAGTAAAGGTAATTGAAATGGTAGAGCGCTCTAGCGTCAGCCACTGTGTCCATCACCCTCAGAACACACTGGGGTAGATAGTGGTTTGTCTATGTGTGTGTTAGTCGGTGGGGAGGGGGGATTGTGTGTGTTTGTGTGGAGGGGGGGCTACCCTTGGAGGAAGGCCACCGCCATGGTTGTTTCAGAATTGGAGTAGGATTGACAGCGGATGTGGTCAGGGAGAACACTTGGCTGTCTGCCAACACACACTTTGCTGGGTGCTCTCTCACCTGTGGCCTGGTGTGTACGCGTGAAAGATTGTCTTGCTGAGACGGTATTTTCTCTGTGTTCGTTTTATCCGTCCTTATGTGGCTGCCCTCTCCTCTGTATGGCAGGTAGACAGGTGTTCCTCTGTCTCTAGCCAGCCTCTGGAACAGCCCAGATACACAAATGGCTACTGTACAATCCTACTGTTACCATATGACTAAGATGTCATACGGCTATCAAGAAAATACAGGGAAAAACGGCGTCTTCAAAGACATGATGGAATTAATGTAGAGGAAAATACTCCTTTGTTGTTGATGATGTTGACGACAAAGACGATTCTCCTTGTGACATTGCCAAGAGCAATGACTGACAAAATGAAGGCCCCTTAAACAAGTGCGTATTAGGGCCCGCATGGCTGTGGCCATATGGTAAAGTTTGCTAGCTGTGTCTATAATCGCTGCCCTTATCTCCATTCAGAGCGGCACTTCTGTAGTCTGATCACAGAGTGAGTTCTACTGCTGATAGTGCGGCGCTGTGGATCTGTGTGAACTTAAAGGGCCTGTTTAATTAAAGACTGAAATCCGTTACAGGCCTGTTAATTAACCAACAGGCGTGGCCTAGCTTTGATCTACACTACTGAGCCGGCTATGGGATCACAACGCTTTTAAAACGTGATGTGATGGGGAGAGTCTTTTTGTATTTTCAATCTTTTTTTGTTTGTTAAATTAGCCATGTGAAACACAGCAAACGTATTGGGGGGCGAATGTGCCCCTGCCTGCTGCATCAGTGTTGCACCAACGCTCCCAACGGAGAGAGCGGGAAGTTTCCAGACGATTCTGGAGGCAGTTGGCGGGGCCAGCCCCGTCCCTGCACAACTGCCTCCCATCAGGCCTTTATGCGAGAAAACATATAAAGGCACCTGCAGAGCAGGCTTGGGGGGAAGGAAAATAAGAAAAAGATGTGCCAAGCAATGCTGCCCTCCACCCTGCTTTGCCTCAACAATGTGGAAGCCGGGAAAGGAGAATAAAGCCAGCCGGGAGAAAAAGAGTTGAAAAGCTGCCAAAGCTGCAACCGCCCGCACCCATTCCTTTCAAACGGCCACTGGGAGCCCTATCCACCCCCCCCCCCTTTCCCAGGGCACCATAGCCACCCCAGGGGAGCAGTTTGTGTTTTGATTTTGATTTTTCCCTCTCCTCCTCTGTTTTTAAAAAAAAATGACCCCCCATGGCCCTGAACACCTGCAATGTGTCCGATCCCTGCGTCTCTCCTCGTTCCTGTATACAAAGCAGCCCCGCTGAATATATGTCTTCCATATTCCACAGCAGTAGCTCTTATGAGAATCATCAAATTGGAAAATGAATTTCAACCTCCCCCCCGTGAAATCAGCTGCTACCTCGCCCATCTCAACCGTCAGCAAAACAATTTATTGTTCTGTAAAAAGATAATCAAGTACAAATGAATGGAGATAATGATCGTGTCCTTTTCTTAATTTACTGTCTGTCTGGGGAGCAGTCAAACACGCACACACATAAACCCGACTACATGAACCCACACACAAACACACGCACAAACTCATCAGTCCCCACTCATAAACAAGCTTGCTGCAGGTCTCTTATGGGTCGAGCTGCACAGACGCATTGCCAAACAGTGTGGGTCCCCACAGAGCCCAGGTGACTGACTGTGAATGTAGATATGTGTTTATTTAAGCACGCAGGGGGAGTCAATGGACTCTTAATGTCGACGGGAGCTAAGAGAGGAGTCTTCTCCCGATCGGCTGTTTGAAGAGTGGCACTGAAACGCCTCTGTCAGGGGAGATAAGACGAGCACAGAGCCATGAGGACGGAGTGGAGCGACTGACTGACTGCTCTACACTCCACACTCAATCACTTTGGAACCCTGAGAATCTAGGTGGGGGGTGGGGATGGGGAGGGGGCAGAAAGAAAGAGAGAGGAGTGTAAGGAGGGAAAGAAGGAACAGGAAGAATAAGAAAAACGAGAGGAGAGGGAGAGTGAGAGGCAGGGCGGAGAGTTATTTCAGGATTAAAAACTTGCCTGTTCCCTCCCTCCCAGCTCTTTTCGACAGAGTGAGGTTTCCAGCCTGTTTGTGGCTCATTGAAGTAATGTGACTTGAGAGTTATGTTGATGTTCTGTATTGCAATCTGTAGCCCCTATCACGATCAGCTCTCCGTGAGGGAATTGGAGCAGACTGGCAAAGCGCTATGCACAGCAGAGCACATACCATCCAGCACATTAAGCGTGCATCAGAACTGGAATGAGCGCACTCTCAGATTCTATCACTCTGACAAAACAAACCGTCCGCTCAGAAAGATTCAGGCTGATTCCGCGGAGGATATCTCTACATTGCTTTTGACAGTTAAATAAGACAAGTTTCATAAAAAAAATTTAAACAGGTATTTTGTGAAATAGTTTTATGGACATTTCTAGATATGACCTATGACCTCATTAAAGTACTCATCTGTTAGGGAAGAGGTGGTTTATGGGAATAGTAGTTACGTCCCTGATCTCCCGGAAGCTCATTATGTGCTATTCTAGCATTGGTCCATCATTAGGACAGTCCCTGAGAGCAGCTCATCAGACACTTTGGCCCCTGAGGTAGCTACTGAAAGACAGAGGGCAGCACAGTCAGGCATAACTATCATAATTGCCCAGGATTCTACAGTAATAGTTAGTGTGTGTGAGTGTGTTTTTGGCTATGTGTGTGAGAGTAGGTACAGGATGTATGTGTCAATTTGTCCAGCTCTCTATCCAAATTGTTTTAATTGCGTTGACATGACGATGACAGGTGGCATTGGACAGAATTACATTTTTGAAATATAATAAAAACACAAGCTGCCTGTGCAGTGAAGCATATCGTCTCTGCGCACGAGTGTAGCTGGTTTTGACTGGTTTGGGGGTTAATGATCACTTCATACCTGCTTCCTACTAGTTGATTGTGCTCGGCATGTCAGGTAATTTGAGCTCGTCGTCGGTATTGCGAGTACCGGAGTCTCATCTTGCTGTTTGCAACCAAGCTGTTTCTACCATCTTCATGCCAGAATAACCTTAGGCTGTGTAATTACCTGAACATGTCTCCTATTCTCTCTATATTTGTTTAACAAACGAGCCAGAGCAGCTGTCCACACACACACACACACACACACACTCACACCGACTCTACATATGCACATGCTACACACATTGAGCACACACCCAATGAGACTAATCATCTCTAACTCATTCACTTTAGTTTGATGACATTTTTACCCATCAGGAAATAGACGGAGTATGTATGCGTTTCTGTGTTGAAGAATCACCCAAAACATGTTTGATGTTTGATTACTGTATCTTTCTTTAAGTCACCATTCGTTCCAGAAATTGGAGCTGCGCACTATATTATTACCATGTAAGCTACATTTGAAAATCCTCTGCTTTCTTTCTTCCGGTAGCATTAAAGTTTGTTGGCAGTTTTGTCCCGTTAAGAGCATCACCATCATATATATCAGATTGCAATTAGATGGGAGGGGTGGAAACATTTGACGCGTGTCCCTAAAAACGTGATCTGATGTGCTAATTCTGTGGTGAAGATATTTAAGACCAGCCAGAACCGGCTGTTTTTAGTTGTGAATAATGACTTCTGTTAACAATACAAGACAGCACAATATACTGTATATAAAGTGCCAAATGGGGCTAAATGCACAGAAGAACACGACTGATGTACACGGTTTCTAGAAACATAAAAAAACAAAGGAATTGAAAATGAACAACATCCTTCCCGTCTGAGTCTATTTTGTTGTCCAACCAAATGCAATTAGTCAATACTGTTGGTGAAAGGCTTTGGCTTGTGTATGTTTGGAGCAAATCATGTTTTAATAAAACACCTCCTCTTTTTATCTTGGCTATATTTCTGTCATGTGTTTTGTGCTTATAACTCAAATCTGTATGGTCTACATGTAGCCTTTATGTAGGTTAAAACTTACACAAAAATCTTACATTGATTTCTTGTTCTGTTTTTTTGTTGAGCATGTCTGTGGCACGACTGCAGTGTAACATCTTGCCCATGGGCAGTAGAGGGCTATATAGACATAGCCTATTAGAACAGTATGGTGTTTCCTTTAATTTATTTGATTTGAGTCTCGTAGGATGGTCCAGTGCTCTTAGCTTCTTCCTGTGGTACACCTGTACTGCGGAAGTATTGACTTTAAATCCCACCAACTGCTGTTGTAGCAAAAACTATATGTTCTTTCTTTGACCACTGTTTGTCAAATAATCATTAAAATGTTACAAATGCCTATTTTTTGCTAGAGCGTATCCATTAGAAATGTGATCTTGGCTGGTTAAAATGTTAATCTTCAGCCTAGTCTCTATCAGAATCAGCTTTATTCACCAGGTATTTGAACACATACGAGGAATTTGACTCTGAATTATACAGGCTCACGATGTGCTTACTCATAAAAAAATTAAACAAAGGACACACATGAATCACCGACTGCAATATGCAATACACATAAATAAACATAAAAAACTAACAACAACAGAGTAAGACTAACCTGGAGCAGAGTGCAAATGATGCTGGAATGAATAAAAAGTTATTTTAGTGCAGGTGTAATGAGCATGAGGTAGGTGGATATGATATATACAGTGTATATACAGTATGAACAACTCTGAATTACTGGATGATAAAAAAATAAGTGGTAAACAGGTGCACGTTAGGGTCAGAGTTACTGGGTGGTTATTCAGGTGCTGGTCATATAATTAGAATATCATCAAAAAGTAGATTTATTGAGTAATTCCATTCAAAAAGTGATACTTGTATAATGTATACAGTCATTCCACACAGACTGATATATTTCAAGTGTTCATTCCTTTTAATTTTGATAACCCCAAAATCAGTATCTCAGATAATTAGAATATTGTGTAAAGGTTCAATATTGAAGACACCTGGTGCCACACTCTAATCAGCTAATTAACTCAAAACACCTGCAAAGGCCTTTAAATGGTCTCTCAGTCTAGTTCTGTAGGCTAAACAATCATGGAGAAGACTGCTGACTTTACAGCTGTCCGAAAGATGACCATTCACACCTTGCACAAGGAGGGCAAGACACAAAAGGTCATTGCTAAAGAGGCCGGCTGTTCACAGGGCTCTGTGTCCAAGCACATTAATAGAGAGGTGAAGGGAAGGAAAAGAAGTGGTAGAAAAAAGTGTACAAGCAATAGGGATAACCGCACCCTGGAGAGGATTGGGAAACAAAACCCATTAAAAAATGTGGGGAGATTCACAAAGAGTGGACTGCAGCTGGAAAAAACCACCACGCTTCAAAAACCACCACGCACAGACGTATGCAAGACATGGATTTCAGCTGTCGCATTCCTTCTGTCAAGCCACTCTTGAACAAGACACAGCATCAGAAGCATCTCGCCTGAGCTAAAGACAAACAGGACTGGACTGCTGCTGAGTGGTCCAAAGTTATGTTCTCTGATGAAAGTAAATTTTGCATTTCCTTTGGAAATCAAGGTCCCAGAGTCTGGAGGAAGGAAGGAGAGGCACAGAATCCACGTTGCTTGAAGTCCAGTGTAAAGTTTCCACAGTCTGATGGTTTGGGGTGCCATGTCATCTGCTGGTGTTGGTCCACTGTGTTTTCTGAGGTCCAAGGTCAACGCAGCCGTCTACTAGGAAGTTTTAGAGCTTCCTGCGGCTGATCAACTTTATGGAGATGCAGATTTCATTTTCCAACAGGACTTGGCACCTGCACACAGTGCCAAAGCTACCAGTACCTGGTTTAAGGACCATGGTATCCCTGTTCTTAATTGGCCAGCAAACTCGCCTGACCTTAACCCTATAGAAAATCTATGGGGTATTGTGAAGAGGAACATGCGATACGCCAGACCCAACAATGCAGAAGAGCTGAAGGCTACTATCAGAGCAAACTGGGTTTTAATATCACCTGAGCAGTGCCACAGACTGATCGACTCCATGCCACGCCGCATTGCTGCAGTAATTCAGGCAAAAGGGCCACCAACTAAGTATTGAGTGCTGTACATGCTCATACTTTTCATGTTCATACTTTTCAGTTGGCCAACATTTCTAAAAATCATTTTTTGTATTGGTCTTAAGTAATATTCAAATTTTCTGAGGTACTGATTTGGGGATTTTCATTAGTTGTCAGTAATAATCATCAAAATTAAAAGGAATGAACACTTGAAATATATCAGTCTTTGTGGAATGCCTATATACATTATGCAAGTTTAACTTTTTGAATGGAATTACTGAAATAAATCCACTTTTTGATGATATTCTAATTATATGACCTGCACCTGTACAGGGATTGTGCCTGGCACTAAAATACTGAAGTTGACTGTTCATCAGAAGGATGGCCTGTGGATAGAAACTGTTCCTGTGTCTGTTCGTTTTGGCGTACAGTGCTCTGTAGCGCCTACCAGAGGGGAGGGGCTGGAACGGGTTGTATCCAGGGTTATATATACACATATATATATATATATATATATATATATATATATATATATATATATATATATATATATATATATATATATATATATATATATATATATAGTAGGCCTATATATATGATATATTAGATTAATGTGGACTGAAAACAGGTTCAGTTTACTAATTTCAGCTAGATGAAATAAGTCTGCACTTTTTTATTTAGTTTGTGTAGGCGGTAGAATATTAAACTATAATGGACTATGATATGGATTTGGATATATTCCTAGGAAATTGCTGAGATGAACAACAGTAAATACTCAACAAGGAACAACAGATTTTCACGCTTGGTCAGTGGTCAAGTCAACTTCAACAGACATTCATTCCTTTGAACACATTTGCTCTCAAGTCAGACCTGCGTCAGTCATTCTTAGATCTGAACATAGCGTTAAAAACTACAACCTACAGTTCTGACATGTGCCCTAAGGTGTGTCTTTGCATTAGCGCACCGTCTCCAGATGTGCTCTAGACCGGTTGCTGTAGATTTTAAATATGGTTAGTAATGTGTGCAGATGACGGGGGCTCGGTTCTGGCGTCCCTCTGAGAACAATTAAGCCGAAGAAAGGTTTAGTTGATATTGATCCTCCACGGAGTGGTTATTGTGGAGCACTGAGGGCACAAAGACAGTGGAGAGAGGACATAGAAAGGAGACCTGCTCTGACACATAGACCTTTGTGGATGAGAGCTGTCTGCGGAGGTCCTTTAAGCACCTAGAGGAAGTTTGGGTGGGTTATCGCTCTCTGGGCCCAGAAAGAGGATGACCCCAAGGAGCATGGTTGTGTGGGTGGGTTTGAGCACATTCAGTTGGTGCAGGATGGTGGTGCTGGTTTCTGGCAGACTTGCACTGTGTGGTATCTACCGAAGGCTCAGCTATACAGTTGTCTGGTTACTCCTCTGTTTAAGGTGTTTTAGGCGACCAAACTGTTTGGAGAAGGAGGCGCATGTTGCCATGCCAATAGCTATTGCCACCCCAGTAGCATTGAGAACTGTGGTTCCTTGATATGTAAACAGCATTTGTAGATCAAGTAAATGCTATGAAATGTGAGTGAGACTGAGAGAGCAAGAGAGTGAGAAAATGTATTTGTCTGTGTGTGTGTCTGTGTGTGTTTGTACAATAGGAAGAGTGAGTGGGAAGTTGCTGTAGTAGCTAATATGGTAATATACCGATGTTGGAGGCCGAGCCGGGGTTATGGGAGGATGGGAGCATATGGTGGTATACCTTATTGACCCCAACACGGAGCGTGGCAGCTGTCCACTTGATCTAATTGAGGCAGCTGCTCACCATCAACAATCAAGACTAAGGAGCAGGCCTCCAGTGTCTTGGCAGGCTGCGGAACGTTGTGGAAATGTTAGACGAGCCTGCGGATTCACTTCACCGTGGATATTCTGGATTCCACAGGTATTTTACTGATCTCTTTTTAGCTTCCCCGTCTTATCCGTCCCCACGCCAGTCACAGCCAGTTGCCACCCCGTGCCTGCAGCCATGTTTCCCCATCCATGCATCACTCTTCAAACCGCCTGTTCCCAGTGCCGGCTCACCTGTTCCCGGTGCAGGTATAGAAGGCAGTGGTTTGACAACGTTCTGAGCTGTCTCCTGTCTGGCTCTGAGTCAGTCCGCGGGTTGGCCAGGGCTCCCTACTTTCACACAGCAGAGTCTGTTTCACCATGGCCTAATTGGCTCAACCCTGCTTACAGCAGCACTCTTATTCAGCTACAGTGTGTGTGTGTGTGTGTGTGTGACAGTGGAAGAGATTCTCCCAGACAATGAAACTGTCTCTGGGGGGTTGTGGGTATCCTCTGACACATCTTCTCTGATTAGAAGGACAAATGTGACGAAATGTCCAGCAAGTGACATCCAGTCATAAGACAGTCCTGTCATGTGTGTGTGTGTGTGTGAGTGTGAGTGTGTGTGTGTGTGTGTGTGTGTGTGCGCACATTTGTGTGTCCACCTGCATGAGCAAAATAAAATAAATACATTAACATTTTGAATGCTTATGGTGTAGGTGTATAGTTTTTATATACTACTCTTTCTCAACCTATTATTTCCATCTACCATGCAATTGTGACTCCCTCAAAACGATGACCTGGGAGTAATTATGGTAAATTGGCTTGTTCAGTGACACATTTTCCTTCCCAATTCAATTTTGGAAACTTTCTGTTACAGGTCAAATGCTCTAACCCCCCAAAAATTATATTTCAAACAATCCGGAATAATCTTTGACTTCACGCCAACCAAACTAAACGACATGTATTTGACATTGTGCCATCTGACAAAACCACAGATATCTGCCAACCCAATGTCCCCTGTGGGACACAAAGGAGAGCATGGGTGACACCAGTTCCACCAGGCTCCCCCATTTCTCTTTACCCCATTATTACTCTAATCAGCAGACAAGTAGAGAAGGATTACTCCCCGGGTCCTGAATCTACTTCCTGTGGAGACCTGTTACATTAGTCATCAGCGAGTTTGTTTAGAATGTAATTTGGCCTCACTCGCTGGCGTTGTTTTGTCAGCTCAGGATCCAGACAGGGCAGCTCGCAGCTATCCGGGGGGCCTGAGAAGGCATTGATTTAGAAGGCCATGTTTTGTGTGTGCGCGTTTGATTCGTCTTTTACACTGATTGAGCGGGGATAAAAGCATGCGCACAAGCTTCACGTCAGCACACTCAGAAAGTGAAATACACGGCGGCGACGGCGGCCACTGATTACCCACTCAAGATTGGCCGCGTTCCATACGTGTTTTTGCGAAAATACTTTGATGAAGTTTTTCACTCCCCCCTCCCCCGCTAGCGTCTTGTTAGTCTGGCTCACGTTCGATACGTCCCTGTGTCGGCTGCTTTCGTTGTGTTCACCTCACCTGCGATGTGCCGTGATGTTTGTTCCCCGTTAAGGTAGAAGGCTCGTGGAAGCGTGTGATACATCATGTTTGAATGTGTCCTGACACGTCTTCGCAGGGCTGATTTCCCTCAGGGTTTCTTCGCTGTTTCCAACACTAGATCAAAAGCCCATACTGCTATGCACAAAACTCGGCGCTCCATAGGGATTACACAATGACCTCGCCAGTTACGCCTTGAGACAGGAAGCATACCCACAAACACGAGACAACATAGGAAGCAATGGGAGATAAGCCATAGTATGTAGGTCAATGCGTTTGTGTGTAAATGGGCGTTTGTTCTCGTGTGTGTCTCAGTCATTCCATGTGTTCCTTTGTGTCTGTGTCGGCGTATTTGCGTGTGCTCTCCGTGGCAATGTGGAAGGTTAAGAGGTTGTAAATCAATTATATCCTTTGCGTTCTCTGGTCTGATTTGGGAGAGCTGTATGCTAATGGCTGTTATCAGCCTCACTCCATCACACTCAAACAGATGGAAAGGAATTGGCTCCAGAACCTCTGACATCAATTCCGGGATACATAATGTTAAGGCTCCTGTGTCAATCCTGTGGGTGACAGGGGTGAACCACTGACATGGAGGTTCTCATCCCCAACACGGTTCCCTCTCTATCAACTCGCCGGCAGAGACATGTCTCCTGTCTCTTTTGTCTTGTGTGTGGCATTTTTTCTCTCCCCCTCAATTACAAGTGTTCATTCAAATGCTCTATCCACCTCATTCACCTGTTTCACACATCTTGTCCTGCTACAGTATCCAGCTCTTTACGCTCTCTCCGTCTCGCTCTCTCCTCCCATCTCCACCTCTCTCCCCTGAATTAAAGGCTCCCCAAGCTCTCTTTCTCTCTAGTTTGACTGGTATTCTGACAGGTACACTCTAGCATGCGGGCTAGTTTAAGCTAGTGCGTATGATTAGTATTGGTGGTTGTGGTGCACGGGGCCAGGCTCTGACACTTCCTGTCTGCCCGGGGGCTCTCGCTGGGCCCTGGCGGGCTGAGCCATTCAGGTGAAGCGAGGGAGAGACCTGCTGCTGGCTGTCAGTTTTATCGGGCCGCAGGATTGGCTGAGCACTGGTCCGGAAGCGCGGATATTACACAGCAGAGCTCATCTCAGGAGGACTTTAACCTCATGCATGACAGCCACTAGAAGTGTGTGTGTGGGCATGTGTGTTCTCTGTGATTCTCTCTATCTGACAGTCTGCCTGTTACCTGCTTTTCATCTTTCCCCCCCTTCCCCATCTTAATCTCCTCTTATATATCCGTTCTCCCGGTCTCTGTTTTTCCCCCTCATAGTTTTAGATTCCTTTCCCTCCACTTCTCATTAGCGGTAAATTCCTGTGGATTTATTTCTCCGTGCCACTTCTTCGTTACCCCTTTCTGTCACCTCTCCAATCTGAAGTGCAATACTTTGCCTCTGGTGTGAAAATATTGCATCATTCATCATGTTTTCTAATTTCTGTAAGCTATCACAAGCATGGGGATATTGCCTTTATGGATAGTCCAATCCAGAGGCATTTCATTTTGAGGAAACCTTTTTATACTATTTTGAAGAATGTGCAGAAACACATCCACAGGCCCTGGACATATCTTTGAAGCATTTTTTCATTTTACTGTGCCCCCCCGCCATTTCCTCTGTGTGTCAATCCGACCATGTTCATTTTATAGGGGGTTCGTTGTCATCCAATATCTATTCAAACACACACATACACACCTGGATCCGGACTTAATATTGGTCCCTAGATCCTCTCATTGCAAGGCAATGGGTGTGGTGGCAGACGTTTTGCGCCTGAATGCCCAGTGTTAAGCTGTTTTTGCGGTGAGTGGGCATCAGTTCAAATTGAACTGGGGGTTGATGGAACTGCCACTTATTGATAAGGCCAGAGTGGAATTTCAGCAGTGGACAGAGGTGACGTGCTGTGTGTCCGGTATTAGGATGGAGGCTGTAAATAGAACCAGGAAACCTAACATTTGGACATTGCATTACCGCAGGTCGCTGTGTGGGTGTAAGCAGTGGGGTTGAATCAGATAGTCCACCATGTATGTGGTTAGTTGCACACCGGTTTGAAGCTCCGTTTTCTACACGCCCCATGACGTCTGCCTTACTGCGTACACAGGCGGGGAAGAATAGTTCCGTTTTTGGACTGTAACCAGATCAACTGTGCGAGGTTAAGGTCAGCCATAACTCAAGGCTCCATCGATTAGTCATTTGTTCCAGACTAACGGATGGAGCATGTTTTCACTGGCAGGCATGCATCTGCCATACGATACCCTAGACTCTTATTACTGGCTGTATACAGAGAGTAAAAACAAAGGACTACTGGTTCAGTGAAATCACTGCTGAGACAGAAAGAACAAAAAGCCCAAGAGAAACACGATGCGTAATCCCAGAAATAACACGTACAGCAGACACAACATGTCTTGTCTGCATGGTTCCATGGTGTTCTGGTTCTTCTGTTGTTCAATAAGAAACAAAAAATATGGGAGGCTTGTGTGTAAAATAGACTATTTATTTTCTTGTGGAGAGAGGTTGGACGGTAAGTAAAGAGGGGTCGGTTTTCGTGAATAAAAGAATGTAAATGACTACCTGCGTTGGTTTGCGCTTTTTTGGGACATGCGTTTGAGGGTGGACTGGGGGGTTGTAGGATTGAGCTGGGGGGTTCATAGGCTCAGTGCTGTACTGAGTGCTCAGCCTGTTATTAGTCAGTTTGTGAGCAGGTTTGGACGAGCCCTGAATACTAATTGGCTGTTAGACAGGATTTATTCGACATATACCACACCCCCTCGTACATTAGGGCTTATAAACTGTGTGATTGGAGTCAAGTAGTGTAGTATAAAACATACTGTATATGGGATATGACACAAATACTCTGTTGTTGTTCTAATGACGCTGGTGACCCGTTTATACCGGCAATGAGGCATCTCAGGGCTTTGCGGTCCAGTGACGGTGACAGGAATTTTGCAGAGCTGTGTGATAGCTGTGTGGTAGTGTCCGATTAAAGCCACACAATGTTACGTCTGGGTCAAAAGTGTTTGGTCAGTGCCAACATAATTTTTTTGCACCATCATTTTCAATGGCTTATTGATTAAATTGATCTCAACATGTACGGTACCAGTCAAAGGTTTGGACGCCTACTCATTCAAGGGTGTTTATTTTCGTTGGTTTTGCCATTTTCCACATTGCGGGATGAAAAGATGCCAAAACTATGAAATAACACAAATCATGTTGTGTAGCAACCAAAAAAGTTTGAACAGATCAAAATCGATTTAATGTTTTTGATTCTTCAAAGTAGCCACCATGATGTAGGTTTTGTGGTAGTATAGCACATGCTATGTATGTACTGTGGTGGTACATGTTATGTATGTCATGTAATACTGTAGTACATGTTATGGAAATTCAAGGATTTATGAAGAATTCAAGGCATAATCAGCTAGCATGACTCCCACAGCATTCTGTAGCGATATGCCGTCCAATATAGGTTAGCCATATTGGGACTGTCATGTTTTACAACAGGACTGTGACCCTAAACACATTTTAAGGCTGCAGAAGGGGTCATGAAGGAGTGTGTTGGTGCCTCATTTTTTCACTGTATGTCAGAAGAGTCTTTCTTCTCTGATGAACATTTCTACTGTTGGAAATATATGTGCTCTGTGAGTAATTGCTCAACAGCGATTTTCAGTCTCCTGAATGTCCGACTTGCAAGCTCTTGCAAGTGTAATTTCCAAGCACTCCAGCGGTGCAGATGCTGTTTAGTTTTGTTATTGTGGTGCTCTCTGTGTATGAGGTACTTGCACGCAATTATGGCCACGGGAAGAGAATGAGAGAAACCGTAGCAGAAGGGTGACCTCAACCACGACATCATTTAAAATCAGCACAGCAAAACAGTTAAATGTTAGCTTTTCGAGAATATTAGCTACTGGCTTGGTTTTCTACCCAAATGCAGCAGTTGCAGCCCTCTCGTCGGGGCTTGAGAAAGAATTTACAGTGTTGTGAATGTTTGTGAGCGGAACGTTTTTAAAGTCAGCGCACACATGTTTTAAAGTCGCTTACTACACTGTAAGGAGAGCCTGGCGCTTGGATGGCCCAGCGATCGCTTGCAATGCAATGCAGGGTCTAGCACAAAGAGATGGTAGGATTTCGCCATATTACTTTTCAAGAACAGTGCAATATGTAGTCAGCGATAAGGTCCAATGAGTTGAGGTCTATGGCCAATAAAACACCGCTGAGGGCTGTATACAGGCAGTTCACAATGCATGCTCCTCAAGACCTGCCTTTTGCCTTGGTATATTGGCCATGTACCACGCCAACCTTTCGCACTTTATTGCTTTAATGTTGAGTAATAAGTGGTGTACTGAGTGCTTCGCTTGTTATTTGCAATAATATTGTTTTAAGGATGCGTAATAAGTGTATTGACTGGTCTGTATTAGCAGCATACAATAAGCTGAATACTGGTCATTGTGTCTAGCGTAATAATGACCTATGTTTCGTACAGTAGAGTGTGCTGATGGTTTTATTGGGTTAGGAGATTCGATTAGCTAGGTTTATTGACTGGTCCTTGTCCATGTTCTCTTATTGGAAGAATCAGTCATCTTCAGCTTACTGGCAAGGGTATGTGATTGTCTGTGTATAGTGTCAGTATTTTTACTGTGTAGAATAGCATTTTTCCCCCACCAAAAAATGTCAGAGCAGCAGATTTGTCTGAAATGTTTTTGCGCGTTAAAATATTGTTCATTTCCTGTGTTTACACGGACGTGTTTCGTCCTCTCTGAGTCTGGGTGCCAGTGTGGTAAGGATAGTAATGCTGGTTAGTGTGAATTGTGTGGGTGTGTGTCAGCGCTAGGTTAACATGGCTATTTCCAGTCCTTTCTACAGGAACAATTAGCGCCCACACACGCTGAGAAGTGCTCACACACTCATACACGAACACTTGACAGCGTGAACACATGGATATGAGTGGAACACACAGTCGCACCGTTATACAAGTTATATAGGATCATGTTTCTGATTTACATTAAGCTCTGTTACAATAATAAATACGTTCCTTCTCTACCTCTCTTCTTTGGCTTACTTTGTCTGGTGCACTTTTTTTCAGACTCTTGCACGTGTGCTCACGCGCACACGCAGACATATGCGCACACGCACAAACACAGTAAATCAATAAACACCTGATATTCAGCTGAATGTGGACAGAAAGGCCTGTTATCTCTAAACTCTAAGCTTAGTGTAGAAACATGGGTCACAAACACACACACACACACACACACACA
>JACXGJ010010261.1:0-22345 GCA_016801105.1 Esox niger | reverse complement strand
CCTTTCACAGAGACTACCAGCCTGGGCACCTACACTCATCCCCAGACCCTGTCACATTGAAAGCTGGTTTCACAATGAAACTTCTAAGAGTTGCATTTAGGTAGAATCAATAGTGTCATGTAAAAAAATACATTTATTACTGTATACCAACTGCAACATCCATTAATTGTCATTATGGTGAGTGCAGAAGGAAGGCGACTGTATGACCACAAGACAAACACAAACAAATGACTCATAATTCACCAAGAGACCCTGAGTACAGACATCACACATACTGTTATCCAATCACAGTGGTCCCTGAGGGGACTTAACATAATCAAGAAATAGGAAGTATCATTCACAGTTTCCAAGCCTAGTGGTACGATTTCATAGACAGTTAATATCTCAATGGATGGTGACTGAATGTGTTTCTATTATATTCTCTGTCTCTGGCAGGTGGAAAGGGGTTGGTTGCTAGTGTTTGAGTACGCACCGCCTGTGCTTTTCTTTTAGGATGCAATCAGGACCAAGGACAGTTCTTCAGGGTAATGACACACTACAGTCAACTCACAAGGACAAGTCTGTCAGGGACAGCCATAGACTTAGTCTTTTACATCCGACACACTGTCTCCAAAGGGATAGAAAACCCTGCATTAAAACTCTTGCTCATTATTGAACAAGGGGGCTCTAGCTTTTGTCTACTGTATCACTCAATAACAATTGACAAGAGAATAGAAAGGTAGAAGTGCTTACTGCGTAGTGGGTCAAACATGTATTAGGGCAAATGATAAAATACATAGAATTGTATCTGCAGCGGCAAAGACAAGGCAAAATATGAATATGGCAAAATGCAAGAGATTATCGGGAGCCAGAACACAGGAATGACAGTATTGCCTGCAGCTTCTAACCCTCTGTCTCTAATCCTAGTCTGTGAGATGAACAGGTAGATAGGACCTTATTGCCCGGCTGGTACCTGGGGTGGAGAGGCTACTCACTGGCTAGCACTGCAGGGAACATTCAGGATATTTTGATGCGTTGTTGTACTGTGCTATGAGATGTATCGCTGTACAGTACGTCACAGTTTATTCATTGTCTCAGTTATGTCTGCTATTATGGTTGATGGAATGTGGCCCTGATTGTACACCTGTCTATGTTTTGTGCACACTTGTTTTTTAGGGTTACTGATATAAGCAAATTATATCATGGAAAATCAATAAGAAATTATTTTGTTAAGAGAGGGTCAAATAAGCAAGAATGTGGATAGAGTGAATGAGAAAAAGGTGTGTGAGAGAGAGTGAGAGGGAGAGTGAGAGGAGCTGGATGAGCTGCTCTGGCACTGCTTAACAGATTAACTGTAATCTGTGACTGCAGCTCACCAACAAGCCTTCTCATTGGCTCCGATCTCTGCTTTGATCTGGTTGCCCCCCATTGGCCAAGAACAAGCTGATTTGTTGGTTCTTACACTGCAGTGATTGTAGTCTCGAAATGTACAGGTTGACAATGAGAAGCAAACTCAGCTCCTGAATTCTAACCTGTGAGACAGCAAAATTGCTGTCTATTACTCTAATGCAGGGCATCATTGGTGTACACCTCTTTATCCTTCACGATCTGTGTGCTGCTAACCTTGCCCTAGCCAGCCTGGCCACGGCTGCCGTTGTAGTGCAGGCTGGGAGATAGTGTCTGTTACCTCCTGATCTATCAATTTAATCAAGTCAATGCTCTCTTTTCAAATTGCTTAGGAGCCATGCTGTCAGCATTGATTGGATTGTGTGATTCTATTGTATAGGCCATTCTAGTTGTTACTGGTTAATGGTTAGTGATGAACGATTGGCTGACTGGTAGGAGTGTTTCCAATGTGATGAAATTCCAATGTGACTGAGTGACCATTTAACCAGTTAGGTTTTTAGAAATACGAGAATATTAGTTTTACAATGCATTTTACAGTGAAATGTGAATGTGAATTACAATTCATTGTATATTTTGTTAATACTGGCCCTCTGGGGGAATCACATCCACAAGTACCAAGCTCTTAATAAGTGAGCCACACAATTAATTTAATATAATAAAAAATACAGTTAATGCAGATTTAACACAAAAAAAATGCTCTGTTTTTCTGTATACCTCCTTCTATCTCTGTTGCCTTTCCCTCTTGCCTTTCCCACCCTCTGCCTTTTCCCTCTGTGTTGTGCTCTCACTCTCTCCCTCTCTGTTACTCTATTTGTTTTAGTTTGGGTTGTTCCTGCATGAGTGTGACAGCCTATTTGTTGCCACGTGAGTGGCCGTTTGTGAGAGTCATCCACAGAGAGGGAGGAGGGGAGGATGGTCTGAGTGTTGGAAAGGGTGGATCTCCTGGGATTAGGAGGATGGTAGATAGGTGGACTGCCTGCCATCACAATCGGCTGCAGGTGACCGGGAATGGGATGTGACAGGGCTCCAGGTGACCGGGAATGGGAATGGGATGTGACAGGGCTCCAGGGGACCGGGAATGGGAATGGGATGTGACAGGGCTCCAGGGGACCGGGAATGGGAATGGGATGTGACAGGGCTCCAGGTGACCGGGAATGGGATGTGACAGGGCTCCAGGGGACCGGGAATGGGATGTGACAGGGCTCCAGGGGACCGGGAATTGGAGGAGAAGTGGGGGCAGGGTTGCGGGGGCAGTGCATTGTTCACCTACTCCTCTGCAGCATTTGCTCAAGCAGGCACACGTAACAGGCTCCTTATGTGGTCCATGGTTTTCAACAACAATGCATGTTGTATGTCTGTGTGCTTACACACACACACACACACACACACACACACACACACACACATACACACATCCATCAACGCTAGTTTGAGACCCTCTAGCAGGTGTAGCCTATATACAGCCACAGGGTATGTGTGTGTGTGTGTGTGTGTCATAGGAGCCATGACCTGTGTCAAGCCACTCCCCCAGCTTCATCAGTGACAAATCGGATTTGGAATAGAGATGGAAGGGGTGTGGTGTCTATGACAGATACTGGTTGGTTTGTGCTGGCGCCACCAATCTGGCCAGTCCATCTGGAGGCATTTTGGGGTAGGGGCGGTGGAGAAGGGAGAGAGGAGTGGACCTGCAGTATGGGCCATCTGTTCCCTTCTAGATGTTACCAGAGAGGAGAAAGGAGCAGACAGAGAGTGGCAGGCTTACATATCAACAGGAAAGGCAGCAGACTGGAAATGCATTTCACAAACAGAAAGTAGAAATGTCATTCAATAAACACTGATGTGAATGGCATTATATTACAGTAATGTGTGTTTGTGACATGTTTGGGTTTTTTCCTTGGTCAGTGGGTTTACTACTATTTAACAGAATGTGAGTTTACATTTATAGGCTATCTATATATGGGTACGTACAGTATATACTTCTTATAGTATCAGGACACCTTGATGAACTGTTATGTGTCTTATAGATCGCTGTAGTTGAACAAACCTGTGTAAGAGGTTTAGATAATACTGGTGTTGGGATCAGTTGGTTGTATAGCAGCATACATAAAAACAAAATTACCTGAGGAGCTGCTGGCATTACATAATACAGTGCTATCAGAATCCTCCAGAAGAAAACACATACAGTGCTCTGTGATGCATGCATGCATGCGTGCGCGCACACACAAATAAAACTCACACAAACAGCCATTTTAGAACCATATTGTGTACTATACCATCTGCATGTCCCAGAGATAGCTAGAGGGAGATAAAGAGAGATCTTTCTATTTTCTTCATTGTCTCTATCTTGCAATTTCTTCCTTTTACTCTCTTTTTCAATAGAGTTGAACCTAACTGTAAGTATACAGACTATAGAGTTTATAATCACTAATATTTTAATGAATTCATTGTTTATTATCCCCAAGGCTTCCTATATCCGTGTCTATTATTTCAGATTCAGCACTGATGTGTGAACATTTGTCATGTCACATGGTAGTGCCCAAACACTCACATATTCACATGCATTTTTTAAATAGACTGGAACACTGTCTACCCACATCTACTCATGTATACATTCATGTTTGCTAGTCTTTGTCATCCATTATAATCAAAATATGCTTCCCATTCATGCACTTATTTCCATCATAGGTTAGTGCCCATATGCATACCTTTTCACACGGAGTTTAGAATTGCTGATCTAGGATCAGTTTTTGCCTTTTACTAATGAATGAAGGAGAGGTGCGGTGTACCAGTACTCCTTGTACTAGAAGCTTTAATGAAATGAGCACAGGTGATGCCAGAACCAAAGATCTTTTCAAACGTATGTTTCCTTCTGTTTGTTACAGGGATTTCCTTCCCCGTGGCTCTGGTATCGTTACTCGCCGCCCTTTGGTCCTCCAACTTATCAACTGTCCCACAGGTAAACCTTTCCTCTATCACTCCCTTCCACCCAGACTCATATAGTAATGGTGGTGGCTTTGTAGTGTAGTTATGGTAACTGTTCAGAGTATACCCTCTGGTAATAGCTTTGAATTCCAATCTAACCTAACTAGAACCATCTCCTTCTCGCTTTGTGGACGTCAGTTTGGAGGATGTGTTTCACCAAATGCAGAATGAAACTGTGTGGAAACAGGGCCTGCTAAATGGCTTAAGTGTAAAAATGTAAACTCGTGGACAACCAGACCCCATCCTCGTCTGCTTACGGTGACTTACTGTGTCAGTGTGAGTTGGGACAGCTGTGACACTTGGCTGGCACTGGAAGCATATGGATCATCATGCATGCATTGCTTCCTGTCACATGGATGGAGAAAAAACACATTAGCTCCAAATAGGTGGCTTATGTTATGAACCCCACTGTATAGCCTTGCTGTGTGTTGAGTGTCCCAAATGGCACGTTGGCTCTGACTTGGGTTTTTCACTTGACATGCTGCGCAGGCAGGGGGCTGGAGACTTGGTACCAGCTATGCTTGAAGCGACATAAAATTTGGGCCTCACTGATTCCGGACCAGAGTTTATGTTGCTCATGCTCCTTTGGTGTCTGTGCCTTCCCAGCTCATGTGATCACTGTCATCAGCTGTGCTTAGTCACTCGGGTCAGATGGAAATGGGTTGGTGCCGAGGAGTGGGGCCCGGCTGTGGGTGTGCTCCCTCTGTTAGAAGGTTCCATGGTTGCCCGCGGAAACCTTTCCTGAGTAGTTGTAGTGCCCCAACATGGCTACAACAGTGGAAGGCCACGAATCCTTGGTCTATGGAATTGTAATCCACCTTGACCGTGACCGTGATCTTTCTCTTCGGATTGCTTGAACCCCAACCCTCCATTCACCACCATTTGAATGGGCTCCCCTGTTTGTAACTGTAGTTACTGTGGGCTCCCCTGTTTGTAACTGTAGTTACTGTTGGCTCCCCTGTTTGTAACTGAGTTACTGTGGGCTCCCCTGTTTGTAACTGAGTTACTGTGGGCTCCCCTGTTTGTAACTGTGTTACTGTTGGCTCCCCTGTTTGTAACTGAGTTACTGTGGGCTCCCCTGTTTGTAACTGAGTTACTGTGGGCTCCCCTGTTTGTAACTGTGTGACTGTGGGCACCCCTGTTTGTAACTGTGTTACTGTGAGCTCCCCTGTTTGTAACTGTGTTACTGTGGGCTCCCCTGTTTGTAACTGTGTTGCTGTGGGCTCCCCTGTTTGTAACTGTGTTACTGTGGGCTCCCCTGTTTGTAACTGTGCTTACTGTTGGCTCCCCTGCTTGTAACTGTGTTACTGTGGGCTCTCCTGTTGGTAACTGTGTTACTGTGGGCTCCCCTGCTTTTAACTGTGTAACTATGGGCTCCCCTGTTTGTAACTGTGGTTAATGTGGGCTCCCCTGTTTGTTACTATGTTACTGTGGGCTCCCCTGTTTGTATCTGTGGTTCAATCAATCAATCAAAGTTATTTTATAAAGGCCTTTTTACATCAGCAGTTGTCACAAAGTGCTTTTACAAAACACCCAGCCTTGAATCCCAAGGAGGAAACAACAGTAGTGTTGCAGAAATCCCTAAGAAGGCAGACATTTAGGAAGAAACCTAGAGAGGAACCAGGCTCAGACAAGTCCTCTTCTGGCTGTGCCGGGTGAACATATTAAGAGTCCAAATTGTAATAACTAATTGATGAATGTAGGCTAAGCCCAGAGTCTATTAAATCCTAGTCCATATCGGAGGCATGACCATATGGACAAGGACAGGGACAGACGGGGAGGGGGGGTCAGCAGAGTGGCGATGAGAGCCCACCTGGCAAGACAGCAAAAGTGGACAGTATCAGGGCTTTCTGGTCACCTTCATGCCCCTGGGCCAGACTAAACATAATCCTAGACCAGGCTGAAGAGATTAGTCTTTATTAGAGTTTGCAATTCTAACTTTAATTGGCAAATCATTCCACAGTAATGGAGCTCTATGAGAGAAGGCCCAGCCTTCGGCTGTTTGTTTGGAAATTTTAGGTACAATTAGAAGGCCTGCATCATGCGATCTAAGGTTACGTGTAAGTATGTATGGCTGGATCATTTCAGCGAGATAAGTAGGAGCAAGTCCATGTATTGATTTATAGGTTAACAATAAAATCTTAAAATCAGCCCTAACCCAAACAGGCAGCCAGTGTAAAGAGGCTGGTACTGGAGTAATGTATTCAATTTCTTTTGTTCTAGTTAGGATTCTAGCGGCCATGTGCAGCACTAATTGCAGTTGATTTATTGATTTATCAGGATAACCGGAAAAAAGAGCATTGCAGTAATCTAATCTTGAAGTAACAAAAGCATGGATTCGTTTTTCTCCATCAGTATTTGGTAGAAAGTTTCAGACTTGGCTTTCGAAGATGAAAATAAGCAACTCTTGAGATATTTTAAATGTTAATCAAAGGAGAGGTCAGGCTCAAGGGTAACACTGAGATTTCTTACTGTTTTTTGGGATACAACCATGCAGTTGTCAAGGTTCACAGTGAGATCTGCCAACAAAGCTCTTTGTTTTTTGAGTCGTAGAACAAGCATTTCAGTGTTTCTTGAGGCTAAAAGCAAGATGTTGCTAATTTGGGGGTTTCTCCATGCTTCATCAAAAATATACAACTGTGTGTCATCAGCATAACAGTGAAAATTGACATTGTGATTCCAGATAACATCACCATATAGTGAAAACATAATTGGCCCAGAACCAAGCATTGAGGAACACCAAAACATACCTTTGATTTGTCAGAGGCTATACCATCCACACATACGAAGGTCATTTGTTACCTTCACGAGTGCAGTCTCAGTACTATGATGGGGTCTGAAACCGGACTGGACCATTTCATAGATTGTATTTGTCTTCAGGAAGGCATTCGTTTGTTGATTAACACATTTTCCTAAGATTTTTCAGAGGAATGGGAGGTTCGATCGCAACGGTGGTTACAGGCCTGGCGCCCTATGTGTGCCCTGTTCAATCATTGGGTGGACCAGCTCTGTCAGACTGGCTTGGGACATAGCTCTGTCAATACAACAATTGTCCCTGTTTGCATTGAGTGACTGCCTCCTTGGCGCATGACAGCGGAGGTCGAGTGTTGCTGGTCCAGGGGCATTTTCACTCTATGGGAGATGTAACATCATCCTGGCACTATCTGGCAGTTAGTTGTGGCAGACAGCCAGGCTGTTGATTCAGCAAGACAGGGTGTGTCGCAGCCAACATATTCTGTGTCACCCTAGGAGATCTCTGGCATCCCCCAGCGCTCCTGTGGATAGGCTGCCTTTTGCATTTGGTGTCCAGTCTCCACGGGTTGGCATTTGATTGTATCATCCGCTAGAAATGTTGTATCGAGTGACAGACGGAAAGGGATCTTTGGATAATGACTGTAACGTTGGTACCCTGAGAGGCAGAATGAGGTACAACACCTCGACGGCCCCACGCCGTTTGAGTCGCGGTGAAGTATGTCCAGAATCAGTGTGAACGGGTGTGAGCTGGATACTTGTAATCTTGGAGGTGTGGCTCCACCTCCAACACCTGTTTGGCCTCAAAGGTGTGACTGCATTTCTCATCAGGTTGTGCGAGTACCTGTGTGTGTGTCCCCTAGATGTGTTATACCTCGCTCCCTCAGAGAACCAAGGTTACAATAATAAATAGAAAATATTTTAAAATAGTGATCCTTTTTCTGGGCACTTTAACTTTTGGGACAGATCAATGTAATTTAAAATGTGAGAGGAAGTAGGCTTGAGAAACTTTACACAAAACAGATGTGCTGACTATCTCCGAACAACGGACCATAGATAGCACGTGTTGCCTGTTACTGATGGACTCCACACATCCTGTCCATACCTCCCACAAGGAGTTGCACATGTGTCTGTTATAGGCTTGATGGATAGAACCATTGACCATAGGTTGGAACATACCATACAAGGGTCTTTTGTAAGATAAATCTTTCTTATTGGAGGGTATTTGACTGTGTAATGGCTTGTTATGACCGTTGGCTGCCTCCCTTGTATTCTGTTATAAAGACTGTGTTCCTTTTGTATTAATTGGAGAGAGAGAAAGGAAAGAACTATGGAAGGTTAACATCGTTGTCTCATGCTGAATAAAGATGGCTCTCCTCTGACTTCTGGTTGCATTAATTTTGTTCAAGGATATCACATGGACGGAAGTTGTCAAATGTAATCAGTTATATGAAATATTTGATAGCAAATCCTTTGAAAGAAATGACTGCCTGAAATGACACACCAAAAATGTATATATGTACTGAAGTAATGATCTGTCAGGCCTGGACAGCCACCAGTTGTGGCTTATTTTTAGGTCGTTTTGCCTTAAATCGAATTTCAGCAGAAGATAGCCATGTTCAGTTGGCTCTGACAAACTCACTCGTTTCTAAGGCAATATATTTCAGGAAACATTCTCTACACATTCTCTACACATTCTTTACACATTCTCTACACATTCTCCACACATTCTATTGCTGCCTGCAGCAGTTTTGTCACCAGTTAGTGAGCTCGTTCCAGCGGCAGCCATAATACTACGTCATACATTGGGGTAATGAGGGGATGAGGGGATGAGGGGATGAGATCTTGGTCAGGTTTCTCTTTTTTTAATTTTTTTTATCTTTGTCTCATATGGTCACAGTACTTTTATTTTGTGAACTCTATCCCGCCCATACTGTTTTTTAACTAACTATAACCAACCCATACTGTTTTTAACTAACTGTAACCCAGCCATACTGTTTTTAACTAACTGTTATCCACCCATACAGTTTTTAACTAACTGTAACCAACCCATACGTTTTTTTCGGCTACCTAGTGGATTGCACCTTGCAGTGTAGCATCTGTTGTTCTCATGAGGAGGTCATATGTAGATGATACTGACTGACACATTCCTGCCTAACTCTTGGAAAGTGTCCTTTACTGTGCCATCTTTGTAACTGCTTGATTTCGAATCCAAACTTTTGGAATACAAAAGAAGAAAAAAAACACTCTGTCCCAATAATTTCTGAGGGCACTGGCACTGTCTGTACTGCCTGGCATGGTTTGCTCCAGTTTTACTTTCCCTCCCTTCCCGAAATTGCTGTGGGAATTTATTTTGGGTTTGCTTTTCTGGGGTAAATTTAGTGGGCACTCAGGGTGTGTCATCTGTTCAAATCCATTTCCCTGTTTTGACTGAATGGACTGCTATGAGTACAACCATTTTTACAACCCATTTGCTTGTCAAGTAGGTGCCTTTGTTAGATAACTTTATTTTTGAGCAGAAATATTTTTTGTTGGCTATTAGGGAACGTAACACCCTTTCAATTGCATTTTGGTTAAAGGCTTTGTATAAAAAACATAAAATTGTACTATTATGTTGATATACTCTGTCATTGTAACAGCTGTCTTCTTAATGATCCTCTCATCTGCCCCATCATTCTGCAGAATATGCTGAGTTCCTTCACTGTAAAGGAAAAAAGTTCACAGACTTCGATGAGGTTCGGGCTGAGATTGAGGCAGAGACGGATCGCATCACTGGGCAAAATAAGGGCATCTCCCCTGTGCCAATTAACCTCCGGGTCTACTCCCCACATGGTAAGGGCAAAGACTTGGCAGCTTGGCATCTTGGCACATCCTGGTCATTTAAAATGGGACCAAGTTTGATTGTATAGCCAGGAACCCAAAAGGATTGCTTTATAAACATGTACTTCATAGTGTATATGTTGACCTTGACACTATGCTATCATAGTGTCAAGGTCAATTTCAATCATCAGATCTCATATTGTCTGTCCACCTTCTCACCTCCACCCTCTCATTCTTCACTCGTCTGTTTTCTAGTCCTGAACCTGACTTTGGTGGACTTGCCTGGGATGACCAAAGTTCCAGTGGGGGACCAGCCTGCAGACATCGAGCAGCAGATCAGGGACATGTTGTATCAGTTTGTGACCAAGGACAACTGTCTCTTGCTGGCTGTCTCCCCAGCCAACTCTGATCTGGCAAACTCAGATGCCCTGAAGATTGCCAAAGAAGTCGACCCACAAGGTGGGTTTGTTTCACAAGAGGTTAAGAGCAGAACATATAGATCTTATATCTTCCAACAGTCCTGTCATTCAACACCCTATTGCAAGGTTGCAATCTAACCAACCTACGTGTGTAGTTCAGACTTGGATTCATGTTGGGTTGTGTGTGTGTGTGTGTGTGTGTGTGTGTGTGTGCATGCGTGTGTGTGTTTGTGCACGCACGTCTGTCTATGTGATCAGGTCTACGAACTATTGGTGTGATAACCAAGCTGGACCTAATGGACGAGGGGACTGACGCCCGAGAAATTCTGGAGAACAAGCTGCTGCCACTGCGAAGGGGTGAGACTGATGCACACAAATACATGCAGCCACACAAATGTACAGCCCACATCCCCTTTCACTAAATCTCACCGTAACCCTAAATCTCACCTAAACTAAGCCTTAACCAAAACATAACTTCAATAATCTATCCTTTAAGCCTAATCCCAACATAGCCCTAGTGCTTGAATCTAACGAATATGGCCGAAACCTAAAAATAACCTAAATTGTAACTGTGTGCCAACTAGTACATTATTTTTCCAAACCGAGCTCCTTAGCCAGAAATGTTTTCCAGTAAGACAAAAGATGTGTCAGGAGTCACTATCATTGTGGGGGAATTTGGTTTCCCACATGTATTATAAGACTGGAAACACACACACACACGCACGCACGTATACGCACGCGTGCACGAACGCACGCACACACACACACACACACACACACACACACACACACACACACACACACACACACACACACACACACACACACACACACACACACACTATCTCGGTGCTTCCCTCTAGTGGTTACACTTGTCTTTTTGCAACCACTCCCAACCCTGGAGACAGACAGTGAAGGATGGTGATGCAGGGAGAGAAAGAGAGGAGGTAGTGAGATAGATAGCGAAGGAGAGAGAATCTGTTGTGGAAAATGCTCAAAATTCTGTAGAATGGACAAATTCTGTAGAAGACGAGACAGGGCTGTTTATTTTTGCAACATGCTTTAACCTTTGGCCATCAAACATCTCGCTCAAACCAAAAGGTGTGATGTAGCATGTGGCACGTGCTTAAACCAAAAGCAGCAAAAATAACCGACCCTGTATATTTTTGGTTGATTTTCCAGTATTGACCTTAATTCAGTAAGTTCAGTTAAAAACATTTGAAACATAAAATCAAACTGTGCTTATTGTACAGTTTTTGTGGAACGACCCAAAAACAATGTTCAGAGTTCAGTGGAAAAAAATACATCTGGATAAAAAATATTTTTGCTTATTTGCTTGCCGCTATGTATGTTTGTGGCAATTCTTCCTCTGGCTTACAACCAACGCATGTGCTTTGTCTCTTCATACTCTGCTTCTGTCACTATAGCATTTAGAAAAGGGTCCAATAATGTACAATATTGATGCTCTTCAATCCATAATGTTTGACAGTCAGACATATGAACTGTTTAAAAGAGAAATGGAAGAGACAACCTGTATGTTATTCCTCTTACCCCGGTGGCTGTCTTGCTCCCCCTCCCAGTCATAGCAGGATGTTGGCTCGTAATGCAGTTGATAGGGAAGTGGGATCTAAAAGTGAATGGTCCCCCAGATTACCCTACCCAGATTACTCCTACAGACATCCCAATCTCCCTAACTGGGATGAAACCAGAAAGACAAGCATGCGACAAACCAAACATTAACATAACTTTCTTTTTTATTTTCTTCAAAACAATATTTGACTAATCTTTGCATTCTGCTCTGTCAAGTATTCACTGACCTCTCTCCATGCCCCAGGTTACATTGGGGTGGTGAACAGGAGTCAGAAGGACATTGACGGTAAGAAAGACATTACTGCTGCAATGGCTGCAGAGAGGAAGTTCTTCCTGACCCACCCTGCATACAGACACCTAGCTGATCGCATGGGCACCCCTTACCTACAAAAGACACTCAACCAGGTTAGTCCCTTCCTGTACCTACAAAATAAATGGGTTCTATATTATCCTTTATCAATATTCATAAAAGGAAAGTCATTCTGAATGCAAATCGTGAGTAAATAGAAGCTGGATTCCAATAGGAATTACACATCAATCAGTCAAAGATATATTATCATGCCCCTTTTACATCAACAGTAGTCACAAAGTGCTTTCCAGCCTGAATCGCCAGAGAACAAGCGACAACAGAGTTGATGCACAGTGGCTAGGAAAAGTCAGATGTTTGACCATTTCCGGTGCTTCTCATTTAAAAATGTCAAAGCTGATTATTTTATTTATTGACCAGGTTTTGCTAGGTAGGAATATTATTTTAACGGTCACCATATGTATCATTCCAATTCATATTTTACAGCCTTCAACAAGCTTGCCTAGATCTAAACACTGTCATCTTATCAGTGCTATGTCATAACCCAGACTGATCTTTGCAGCAACTGACCAATCACATCCGGGACACTCTGCCAGGACTGCGGGCTAAACTGCAGAGCCAGCTGCTGTCTATTGAGAAGGAGGTGGAGGAGTACAAGAACTTCAGACCTGATGACCCCTCCCGCAAGACCAAGGCCCTGCTGCAGTGAGGAGAAGATACACACACACACACACACACACACACACACACACACACACACACACACACACACACACACACACACACACAAACAGTCACACAACTGATTCAAACTACATTTTAACTTCCCAGGATGGTTCAGCAGTTCTCTGTGGATTTTGAGAAGCGTATTGAGGGCTCTGGGGACCAGATCGACACGGCGGAGCTCTCAGGAGGAGCCAGGATCAACCGCATCTTCCATGAACGCTTCCCATTTGAGCTGGTCAAGGTACAGTACAGTGCCGGTTTTAGTAGGTCTCATTCTTTCCCAGGTCTGAGTGACACAACAATATTGAGTGAACAAAGAGGAAAACATTTCTTCACTAACATGCTCCTGTCATGTCAAATTTCATATCCCTGACTCTGGGGTTTCTGTTGTGTGTCCAGTTGTGTGTTCTCACTATTCATTGATATCTGTGTGTGGTCACTTGTGTTCCCCGTGCAGATGGAATTTAACGAGAAGGAGCTTCGCAAGGAGATCAGCTACGCCATCAAGAACATCCATGGCATCAGGCAAGTCCTTCCTCCTCATGTCTGTCTCCTCCCCCTCTGCTCAGTCACCTGGGTCACCCTATGGACCAGACTAGCACCAATGGTTGTCCCCCATCTACTCACCAAGATCTCTGGACACAGATGGCCACCAGCACCCCGCTTGCTGATGTATACTGATGACATCATAAACTGAGGTGGAGGGATTTTTGATTAGATTAGTGAGCGATGGTTGGGTACTGTGTCTGTTGAAGACGTATTTCCAACTGTCCCCGTCTTATGACAACATCCTGTCCTGCACTAGTACCACCTGTTATTTCTGTCGTTGGAACAGTTTGTTTAATTCAAAATGAATTGGTTTCAAGTTAGCAATCAAAATATATTTTATTTCCTCATCTTTCATTTGGGGCCACTGTATTTACAAGGGTGTTGACTGCAAACATTTGCTTACAAGGAGGGGGTCTCTATACTTATGTCAGTGGTTCTCAAGGAGCGTGAATTGTAAATGGGGACCATTTAAAGGTATTGGGGCACATTGTCTGTAGCAGTGATGAGATTTCAAAAACGGATACTATGGTAGAATGTGGGCAAACGACCCTGTATAGATAACATTTTATATGTATTGTTCTGTAAGTTCAGATGTGATTTAACACGTGTTTCTGTTGTCATTCTCTTGTTTTTTCTTGCTGTGTATGTTTCTTGTTTTACGTGAGAGATCAGAGGAGACATTTCATTTCAATTAACACTGTTCTCTTTGCCCAACCTCCCTCCTCCTGTCTTCTGTGTCTTTGTTCTGGGTCTTTTGCTCATTTTCTCTCTACGGGGCAGAACCGGCCTCTTCACTCCGGACATGGCCTTTGAGACCATTGTGAAAAGGCAGATCGGCAAGATCAAAGAGCCCTGCCAGAAATGTGTGGACATGGTCATTTCTGAGCTAGTCAATACAGTTAGGCAGTGTACTCAGAAGGTAAACACACGGTGGAGATCAGCACTATAGTTCAACCACCCCCCCCCACCAAAACCTTCTGCCTTCACCCTTGTTACCGTATCACCACGTCAACCCATACTCCGGCACGTGTTGTCCCATGTTGGGACAGTAGGGGGCGTGATGGGGTAGCAGGGGTATTGTAGGGTCTACTGCTTTGGATGGGGTGGCTGGGTACAGTGGCCGTGGCTTGGCCCTGTTGGAGACCCGCGCTGGGTAAAGACGGGGTCTGGATGCTGCTGGGTTGCTGCTATGTGGCTGCACGCGAAGGGTTTTAAAATATCTAATTTACATGAAAAGGTAATGAACGGCCGAATGAACAAATCTCAAGGTGTTTGCATTTAGTGGAGATGACGTTGTTTCTGATACCCTGAGTGCCTGAACAGAGTGTCCCTGGCAGCCATGTTTGGTAACCTGAAGCATCCAGACTTTCTGCTTGTGAGACCGGCGGCTGTGTACCTGCTGTAGACGAGAGCCACAGTTTGGAGACTCACTAAGAGCTAAATTCTGCTAAGAAGGCCTGTAGGTCCCGAGGACAGAGGGAGGGTTAGAAGGGGGAGGCGCAGGGTGCTTCGTCTCACATAGTCAGTACACAGCTGTGGTCTCGCATGGCTCATGGCTCAGAGCTGTTGGCCGGTGGAGTGGTACAGGCTATGATCTGTCTATTCTCCTTTTCCCTTCTCTCTCTCTCTTTCTCTTTTTCTCTCTCAGCGCTGGCCTCTTTAGAATGGCTTTAAAGGAAAAACAAATGTCTCACTTGACTTTTTTTCCCTGTGTACCGTTTCCCCCGTCCCTGACCTGTTCCTATCCCCTGTTCTTCATCTGTCTGTCATTCTGTCGTCTCCTTTTTCCCTGCTGAGCTGTTCTCTGCTTGTCTGAATGGCCCTCTTGTGTTACTCTTTCATTACTCTCTCCTTTTCTCTTGCTTTTGCGGTCTCTCTATCTGCTTGGATTTGTTTTTTGTTTCTCTTGATCTTTTTCTTCATCTATCCATCTTTTGGTTTCTTTTCTCCATCTCGGTTACCCCGATTATTTTCCTCTACTTCTTTGCTTCTCTCGCTTTCTCTCCCATTACCACCTCCTTTCTACAGGACGGGCCTGTTCACCCCTGACCTGGCCTTTGAGGCTATAGTGAAAAAGCAGATCCATAAGCTGAAGGAGCCATCACTGAAGTGTATAGATATGGTAGTGAGTGAACTCACCTCTACCATACAAAAGTGTAGTGAAAAGGTAACTAAGGAACCTGGCCAAGTTGGGAGTCTGACTTCATTTGTGAAGGTAGGGGTAGACCGATGGCTGGACTGCAAAACGTGGAAGCAATATATGGGCTCTATCTTAAATGAGCATTGTGGTAAGAATTGTAGCTATATGCTTTCTGGTTCTTCAGTAAAACACATCTCAAAGAGCTTTTGTATTCATTCTTGGCCAGTTGATAATTATTTTAAGTTAGGACGAAAACCGATTTTAACTGCCTATGAGTGCAGATGCAGAATGATACAGGTGAGTAAGCATTTCAGTTTGACATAGAATGTGTTGTTGTTGACGACCCAGCGCAGTAAGACCCGTCTGTAGGAACACCTTCATCATTTGTCTCTCAGTTTCTGTCCTGCACCATGCCGGGGTTTCTGCTGGGATATTAGGGCTTCAAGTTGATCTGGAGATTTGTATGCCCCTGTATCACAATTTCTTCCGAATACTCGTAGCTACTCATTTTTTTTAGATTGAAGCGTGATATAAAATTTTTGCATGATGGTATCTAAAATGTGAATGCTGTCTGACTCAGAAGACAGACATTGCATACCTTTTCTCATGGCAGAATCAAATCACCTATTAACATACTACACAAAATACTACATATATTAACATACATGTGAAAAGATAGATGGGGTTTCTTAATGTTTTTGTAAGTACTGTATATTCATGTGGAGTACTTACGGTCATGGTAATCTGGATGTATTATTTTTAGTAGTTTACATTTTTGGAGATACCTCACTACACACTATAATTTAGTACATTTCAGGTTTTTCATCTGTTTTTCTGTCTGAAAGGTACCCGAAAAGCATTTTTCAATGTTTTTTCAACCAACCTAATTATGATTTCTGCTAAGTTTGGTGGCGTTCTGCCTCTGTCTTAGTATGGAGGTTAGCACAATGTTGTGGTGGCATTCTGTCACACAATATGCTCTTATGTGACTTTATGGTCCGGACACACAACTCTGACTTGGGTGAACCAAGCACTAAGTTTCTTGACAGGAGAACCAAAAAATCTACTGTAAAGTTAGCTGTATGGACTGGCCATGCATGGGCGATACTCAAATCATTCCTCATGTTGGCTTCCAAAAGGCATAGCTGGCTAGCTAGTTCAGTAAATATTTAGCACTAAACTGAAGTAATCTGTTTTAAATTGGTCAACATTTCTGTTATTTCAATGCATGCCAAAAGCTTTATTTCTCCAGGTGAAATTGGGCCCAGCCTCTAGTTGGACCCAATCTAACCCCTGGTACTAATACCTCCTTAATTGAAGCCATAAAGTTGGGTTAAAGGAAAGGTCCACTAGTTAAATTTTGGTGTGTTTGTTCTGTAGAATATTCTGTCTAGATGATGCTGACTGATTTCAGACATAATTATTCACTGCAGCAATATTTAGAACATGTTGTACACTCTCTCGAAGTCCCACCCTCAAAGTGTGTTCCCACTCTCAAAGGGGACAAAAATTGTAGAGGACACGGTAAGGTACAACACCAAACAACCTCACCCATTACCTATCCTAACCAATCATTTATATTGTGAGCTTCCAAAACGAATTACCAGCTAACTACAAGAATAACAATCACAAACCTTTGGAATGGGACACTGCAAATGTATATAGCATGAATGAATTGGCATTGCAGGTTAGCCGGCTTGTTGTGTTAATTTATAGGCCGTGGTAAACCCCTAGCATCTTCCAGAATTCTCATTCACAGCAATAACACTATGACATGTGTATGCTGACAAGAAATAGAATAAACATTTAAGTATACTAAAAGGGGACTATATAAACATTGCCAAACGCATAGATATCTGTGAGACTTTAAGCATCCTGTCACACATCTCTGTGATCCGGATTTAGTCAGGATTACATTGGTGAACAAAGTAAATCACCTTCACATTGATAATATGAGCATAATGGATCCGACACTGTGGATCATTCTTTGGTGATTTTCTTCAGACATGGCATCCAACACATATATTTGTCCAGCAGACTATCGGTCTATCCTTACTGTAATCTTACCATGATATTTAACTCCCATTTTAATTTTATTGATTCTGTTTCTATATAAACAATTCGTTTTGTTTTTGATTGGCCAAATTATTAAATTCAACTGTTTTAATTTTACATCATAACTAGCATGCAGCAGTACTTCATCCTTTTTTTTAACTCCCAATCAGCCTTACATTTGTTTCTCTTAACGATTTTACTTCCATCCCTGTCTGTCAATATTGTTTAATATGTTTGCAGGTAGAAAGGTTGTCTCGACATCTTGACTAACAGATGTACCCACAGCCCCTTTCTCTCTCTGTCTTGCTCTCTCTCTCTTTGGCGCTCACGCTTTCTCTACTTCTACAGTTCAACTCATTGTCATGCTTATTCATAAAACAATGGGGAGAAAAGTCTTCTTGTGGATTTTTGACATGGCTATAAAACAGTCTGCAAGAAATAATTAATGAACAATGAGTGTGTCATTTAGCTTTCTTTCAAATCAGTGTACAGTCATGCATGCATGCATTTTATATTTATGTGTGGTCCCAGACTGGAACAACAATCTTCCAAAAATCCACACGAGGTCTTTCCGTCCTTTTCCACTGTCTGCCCTATTCCTCCTTCATTCTTCTCATAAATAGTATGTGTCTGTGTGCCTTTCTGCCTGCTGCCAAGTCCTGTTTGTATCAGTAATTGTATATGAATGTAGTTATCACTGGGAGTGTTGGTGAGCTGGTGCATCTTTGAGTCAGACAGAACATTTCTAACTGTCTGAAACCACGCTGCCTCTACGCTGTGAATGTGAACGTTGCAGTGCTTCTCTGCAATAACACGTTGGTTAATTGGTCATAAATGAATAGTCGCTTCCATCTATTGGCCCCTGATAAAATGACAAGTCTTAAGTCTGCATCTTCAGGTCCAGTGAGCGAGTGCTATGTCACCAGAACCCAAGTCTGCATTTTGGCTGATTTAATGCATACAAAATGTTAGCAGGATGGGTATCCCCATTCAAATCATTCTGCTCTTTCATATCCTATATGGTTGTCAAAATCAGATCAAAGTACAAACTAGGGTCTTGACTTGGCTTAGAAGACACTAGAGAAGGTAAAACATGAATGCTGTCATCTAATGTCGTGGCCACACATTTAAATCATCTGTGAACCTGGCCAACGTCATTTACCGTGTATTTAGACTTGTGCCAGGAAGTGATAGATCAAACCACAGAGGGAGAATAAGCTCGTTTTTTCCAATGTGATCCCGTAACCTTGAACAGCCATGGTAAATACTGCACTGGAACTCCCCAGACGTCAGTTTGTTTTCACTCACTGCGATTTCGGTTCTCTTTCATCACAGCCACCAGGCTCATCGTTATGTTGAGTGTCTGTTGGGTTGATTCACATCGATCTCTGATTTGAGGTGTTTACAAATAACGGCCATAATGACTCACGAAAAAGGTGTTATTGTGGAGAAGACTATTTGTTGGGTAGAAGAGTGTTCAGTGTTTTATGGCAGTATTACAGACTTTGCATCTATTTACTTGTCATGTTATGAACCCATTGTGGAAAGGCAGACACATTAAGTACAGCCAATATTGCCACTGATTAACCTTCATTATTGAACATCTATGTGACTAGGGCAGAGTCTGTGATGTGCTCTTGTGATGTGGGTGCACTGTATTTGGTAAGTGTGTGCCTGTGTGTGTGTGTGTGTGTGTGTATGTATGTGTGCTTGTCTTGCAGTTTTGACTCTGTCTGTACCACGCTACCCACACCATTCCCTGTGCTACCCTGTACCCACAGCTGGCCCAGTACCCCATGTTGAGGGAGGAGATGGAGAAGATCGTCACTCAGCATATCCGAGACCGTGAGAGCCGCACCAAGGACCAGGTGACATACAAACCCCTACCCAGCTCCCCTCGCTCTCTCTCATCCTGACTATGATATGTGAATATGGTTGTACCTCTAAACAGGTGATGTTGCTAATTGACATTGAGCTGGCCTACATGAACACCAACCATGAGGACTTCATTGGCTTTGCCAAGTGAGTGTGGCCCTCTTGATCTTTCTTCTGCTACAGTTGAGCAAATGACCCAGCATAAACTACCTTTACCTGAAATGTAAAGACTTAGTCTATTGACATAAATGAGAAAGGTTAAAGGTGTAAGAAAGTACAACATATCAGTAAAATTGTATTATGAAAACAATTTTGTTTGACCAAGTTTTTGGAGTTCAGGGTATAGACTTTAACTACTGATCCCTTTGGTCAGCCACCTGTCTAATCCATGGTTGTGATGTGTCCTGTACCTGTCTAATCCATGGTTGTGATGTGTCCGGTACCTGTCTAATCCATGGTTGTGATGTGTCCTGTACCTGTCTAATCCATGGTTGTGATGTGTCCCGTACCGGTCTAATCCATGGTTGTGATGTGTCCTGTACCTGTCTAATCCATGGTTGTGATGTGTCCTGTACCTGTCTAATCCATGGCTGTGATGTGTCCTGTACCTGTCTAATCCATGGCTGTGATGTGTCCTGTACCTGTCTAATCCATGGCTGTGATGTGTCCTGTACCTGTCTAATCCATGGTTGTGATGTGTCCTGCAGTGCTCAGCAGAGGAGCAGCCAGGTAGCCCAGAAGAAGCAGCCTGGCAATAAGGTACTATTCTGTAGGCACACATACACTGTAGTCTGTCGTGATTTACACCAGGACCTCATGGTCTGAAGAAAATGGAACGCTCTTAGATGGAACGCTCTTAGATGGAAAGGTCCGAGTTATGGTGGACTTCTACTACCCTTCTGGGTGTTTGACTTTATCTTCCCTCTTTTTAAACTCTACCATGACATTCTTCAGAGCATGCTGTGAGTTCTTTGTGTTGTGTTTCCACTCAATTTCAGTTTTGCTCTGTTTCTACTGAATGATTTCTTTATCTTTTCTTCTTCACCGCTCTTGCTACTGCTATTCTACTTTAGCAGGATGAGATCATGGTGAGTATATTGTGTATGTGTGCGCGTGTGTATGTGATTGCGTGTTTTTGTATGTTTGTGTGTGTGCTTGAGTACTCTGTTTTTGTGTGGATGTGTTTGTATGTATGCTTAACACTGTCTGTGCGTGTGTCTGTGTGTGTGTGTGGGGAGATCATTACTGTGGGTGGGCAGGAGTCCAGGAGGCTCCCTGTTCATTTGCTTCTTTCCTCATCCGCCACCCTTCTCCAAGCAGTGCTTCTATCAAACACCATTGCAGCGAGCACTGCTCATCTCCCATTTAGAAAGCAGCATGAGACAGAAACATAGCATGAAGCATTCTTGTACAGTGACACGTCCAGACGTAGATGGAGCACAGCTCCAAATGTCCTCCCATTACATTTGGTACAGTGTGTCTCTGCCCCATAGACACAGCAATATCTGGAGTTACACAAGCATCCTGTTTCTTGGCAGAGTTTCCCACCTGCCTTAACGTAACCAAATAAAGACCAACCATGTGTTCTCCAATGTCAGATGATGTAGCTAGCGTAGGAGCTGTACGCTGGTTTACCGCCTTACGACCAGTAAAACAGAGGAGAGCCAAATGTACGCTTTTTACTTTAGTTTATTGTATTCTCCTCTCTCTCCACTCTATCTATCTATTTCTCTCCTTTCTCCTCCTAACGCTCATTCGCTCTCTCTTCCCGCCTCTCTGTTGATAGAGTTAGTTATCTGGTGATGGAGGGGGGAACATCTCTCAGCGCTGCGTAGACAGATCAACTTCCTTTAAAGGCATACCCTGTCAGTTTCCATAGTGATGGCCCAGGCGGCCGGTCAAAGGTCATACGGGCAGTGTAAACACTTGGGCCCTCGTCGTTTCCTGTTTAGCTGGCTGCGTTTACGTTTAGTTCGATGGCTAACAGCCTCCCGCTGTATCCTCTCTACCCATCACCGCCCAATATGACGCAACGTAATGACTAGCAACGCCTTGGCGGAAGCGCGTAGCCGTCCACAAGGGGAGGTTTCGAAACGACACATTGTGACTCAACATCCGTCAGCCAGAGAAATCTCTTGACATCAAAGCAATGCATTCCGCGGGAAACGACCAGACAAACATGCATCTGCATAAGCGCTGCATGTGTTTGGGTTTGAAAGCGGCCTTACAGCCCCGTACAGCTCTTTGTCTCCTCCCCATGCCTGCCTTCCCACCCGCTGTTCCCCCTCTAGCTGGCCAGTGTGTTGCCTGACCCCGTACATTACAGCTGGCCACTGCCCTGTACACTGTGCTCCATACCTGGCATAGCTGTGTAATGTTCTCTCCACATTCTCATTCAGCCGGAGAGAGGAGCAGTTAATGATCGGTTTAAGGTAAATACAGAGGCACAATACATATTCTATGTGTATGGAGAGACACTTCTAGCGTCCAGACTTGTAGTTGTGTTTAGATTGGTTGTAAATAGGCCCACAGAGCCGCTCCCATGTTGTGTCCCTTGCTGTAACTCCCTATGTCCACTAGGCACAGCGAGATAGGATACCACACACGGCACGCATACACAGATATACTAACACAATGTCATGATGGATGAAGTGTTGTTGTGAGGGGATGGAGAGGGCCAGCTGTGTGTGCGCCTCACTCTCTGACACTGTTTTTCTATTGTCTTCTCTCTCCCTCTCTCTCTCT
>JACXGJ010010260.1:0-22328 GCA_016801105.1 Esox niger | reverse complement strand
GTAGGGACAGTGGGAGAGGGTAAGGACGGGGGGTGGGAGAGCGTAGGGACAGTGGGAGAGGAAGTTAAGGAGCAGGGAGCGATACCGAGAAGGAAAGAAAAGTACGTCATTTAGTGTGTAGTAATATTGTACCAGGAAGCCAAGACCATCACCATTGTACTTAGTTGTACTTTGCCAAGAAATTGTCTGCCATTTTCTGGGCAACTTTACAACCTTGCTACTTGCTATGCTACTTCAGGGATGTTTAGTCTGTTGCAAGATCCACTGTGTTAGATTTCCACAGGGACTCTGTAACAGCCCATGCCAGTCATTCCTGATAGGCGATTCTGCAAGGTTTTTTGACATTGTTGTCAGAACATTTTCCCATGATAAATGGTTAAAATGGCCTTCCCCATGAAAGCTCCACTCACTAGGTCTGAGCTCTTGCCCCAAGCTGTAGGTCCCTGTTGCAACCCGGGATGAAGCTGTCCTTCCCTAAATAATTTTTTCAAAGATATTTTTGTGTGTTTGGCTAATACAAATTCTTTAAATTAATTAGTGATACAAGCTACAACGTGCAGGTGTTTTTTTTGGACCCAAGCCATGATATCTTTCTAACCCCACAAATTGGCCTCGGGTTTTACAGTTATCTTTTGACACTTGTCATGTGCCAGCAGATTTTTTTATTTTATTTTTTTGTAATTTTTTTAAAATTCCTATACAGGGTTGTTATACATACTGCCTTTCCCCAGACGCAGCACAAATGAGGACTCGACCACACGATCGTTCAGAGGTTGGGCCATGCGGTAGTAGTCCCACATGGTGTTGTTATTCATGTCCATCAGAGTGCTCTCCAACTTCTTGATCTGGATGCCAGGAAATAAATGATGCCTTTAGTCAATCACGTAAAGCAATTAATCGGTGAACGCTGCGATTAATCGGTGAACGCTGCGATTAATCGGTGAACGCTGCGATTAATCGGTGAACGCTGCGATTAATCGGTGAACGCTGCGATTAATCGGTGAACGCTGCGATAAATCAGTGAACGCTACGAATCAGGCAGTTAATATAAAATGATCTAAACATATGGACCAATCAATCAGCAGTCACCTGGTTGTGAGAGAGGGTGATGGTTGTGTCGAACACAGTCCACAGGACACTCTCATAGCACGGTGGGATGGTGAGAGAACCCTGGTACCGGAAGAATTTATTCAGGTTCTCAGGAAGCATGGAACGTATGTCAAGGGTGGATATGTTTATGGTCTGTCCTGTAGAAAACAGAAGAGATCAAAACAAAAACAGATTATTGGCGAATTCTGCTAAGGCTGCATACAAGCAGGTAGGCCAACTCTGATCTTTTGATACTCATTAATATTTGGTCAATCAATCAAGTTTATTTTATGAAGCCCTTTTTAGATCAGCAGGTGTCACAAAGTGCTTTTACAAAACACCCGGCCTTAAACCCCAAGGAGCAAACAACATTAGTGTTGAACTTCATTGGCTAGGAAAGAATCATTGCTGTTCACTGGCAAAAAGATCAGAATTGGACTGACCATCTAAAAACAGCTTAAAAGATATTTATGTAATAGTTCAAATATATTAAAATCATTATTTTTAAAAAGAAAATCACCTGCATACTTGACTTTTGCCAAGTTATTGATGAAATCTCTGTAGTAGGTGTTTTCAAAATGTCCGTTCTGGAAATGTTTAAAATACTTGATCATTCTAAGATGCAGTTGATTCTTTTGGCATATGATTCAAGTGATGTATTGGCCATGTATGGGGTATTTTTTTGCTAGCTATGTTGGCAGTTGTAAAAGTTAGGTTGGAAGGAATGGCAAGACGGGTTAATATATCTACTTTTTAATATATCAACTAATTGAAAAAGTGCTAAAAGATAATGTTCTCACCTCAAAGAAGAAAGCTAGAACCGCCAGTCCATCAGGTTTATCTTTGGCTTCGTCAAAGCTCCTGTACTTATCGGAGTTATAGTGGACAAGATGGAGCTGCAACATTGTACAAGACACAGTACATTATGGTCATCATAGCAATTTGTATATCACAATGTTAAATGCATTCAAAAACCTCAGAGAAGCGAGACGTGTATTTCCCGGGTGTAGTGGCCCCGCACTCACCTCTGCGATGTATCTAATCCCGTCCAGCGTGTGCTCGGCGCCGCTCGCCTCCATGTGCATGCCTCCCCAGTGAAGGTGCATCTGGATGGCCGTGTACTGGTCCGGCAGGCCCTTGGTGATCATCATGCTGGGGGGCAGGTTAATCAAAACTGTCCGACAGAGACACATTCCCTTGTTAACTCAGTGTTAGCCCTGGCTGCATGAGTAAAGAGTTAAAGTGAATTTAAAACAATTACTGTCAAATGCAACGATGACAAAATGCAGACTAACGTGTAATACATCATAACATGTCTGTAATAAAATAAACAATATTTAAGATATTCCGTGCGGACCCACAGAGGTGACATCAAGAGGCCTCAAAATACTTATTTGAGGGAACAAAATACTATTTTGATAGGACAAAATTAGATAGCCAGCAGCACTTTCTAATCCACATAAGCCAAAGTAGCCTTTGGAGCCAAAGTGGTCTTCGTGCATTGGAATCAATAGAGTGGATGGATTGGAAAGTGTTGCTAGCGCTACCATTTATATTTCCCCATGAAATTACACTTCATTTTGTTTCTACCCACCCTAGTGAGTAATTCTTGAACACCATATTCCACTACACATAATCCAGTTTTTTTTGTTATAAGGCAATATAGTTAACAATCCAGTCTGCACATTGTATGTTTAAATATTGTTCTTAAAAATGTGTGTATTAAATAAATACATATGTGTTTCTAATAACACATATGTTATTTGCTCAAAACAAACCAACAAAAACAGCTAACTTTCCTCTGGCTACAGTAAAAAAGTTATATGAGTTAAACAAATCACCATGAATTTGAATAATTATTAAAAATAAAATCAGACAAGAACTTTATCCCGTCTAGCATGACCATTGAAAAGACCATAGTGAGTTGGAAGTCATTTTGACGTCAGCTGTATGCCTTGTCTACTTTGCAGTAGTTTGAGGCTCTAAAATTTTATTTCATTCCCTCAAAATAGTATTTTCATTTTGAGACCTCAAAATAGTATTTTCAGGTCAAAATGTTTTATTTAATTCCCTCGAAATAAATATTTTGTTACTTAAATTTTCTCCAATTATGTTTTGTACCCTCAAAATAATTTTTTGGGGGGTACATTATTTGCAACCAACTTCGTTACCTGTATAGCCATTGTTGTTCATGACAAAACTGCCCTTCTGTGCCCCGTAGCCCGTCAGCTCGGGCTCCAACAGGTCGGGGTTATGTCGTACATTCTGCCGCTGGATGTCAATAGGGGACTGCTTCTGGCCGCCACACGCCGGGAAACCCTCTGCCCAGCGCGTCTGGTCCAGGGCCCCTTCTGAGAGAAACCAGACAGCACAATCGAGGATGAGACGAGAAACAAGATCAACGTCCTGCCATATTACCAGGTTACCCTAACCACAATCGAGACCCCAACATAGACTCTCGTAGTCAGCCTGGAGCCACGACAGAGCAATTTAAACCACTCTACCTCACTGCTAGCTTATTAATTCTTAACTGGCTTGTTGGTTACAGCAACTGTCATTCTCAAGAGGTTTTATAAGCACTTCCAGGGCTTGATGTGTTGTTTCCATTGGACAGTTCCATTTGTTTGATGTGTTGTGTGGCCTTCTGTTATTCAGGGTCGAACGGTAATTTAATGTAATAAAGGTGAAAACTTTGGCAGGTCTTTGTGGCGGGTCTTTGTGATTTGCAGTGTCAATAGATATGGCAGTGGAAGGTTGAGAAAGAAGGGCCTATTCCTTGTTGTAATGCCAACAAAACTGAGTTTGTCTTCTGGATAATTACCTGGAGGTTTGGCCATATATGGTCAGTCAGTCTATTGGAATTCCTCACCTATGCCATGGTAAACAATGAGTTAAATTTGATTTCCATAATCAATTTCTAAATTATGACACAAAACCAGGTTTAAACAGATTCATTAGCAAGGACATTTCCGAAGGAATGGAACCAAAGTACATTTTTCTTAGAGACCACTGTCTTATGTCCTTGTTGTGGCATCTGTTTTGTCTGCTCTTCTATGTCAATGAATTTTTCTCATACTCTGAAATCCAAAGTGACCTTTCTTTATTACCAAGGTATAAGAAGTTTTGCTTTTAATTTTTTATTGTTGTATAGTCATTTTACTTATTTAGTTTTATTTTGATGTTTTTTTAAGTACATGTCACTTGTGACTGTGTTTAAATGTGTAAATGAAGAGGTCTGTGTAATAAATGTTACATTATGGTGTTTAAATTCTTGAATTTTTTGAGAACTCGACTTTGTGTTCACTGAAACTAGGAAATCTACTGGTTGCAAAATGGAATGTGAGCAACTCCATTATACTGTAAAATATGTTTTTAAATTTGTAAATAATTTTAAATTAACAATATATAAGGTGGGGACATTTCCACTGCCTGTATAAATCTGCTGAAAGAAATCTGTTGGGAATGTGTAATGTGTAGAGCATTGGGAACGTAGAGATATCATAATAGAAAGTTTTGGGAAAAAAGAATGAAAAGGAACATCATTCGATCAGAAAAAGTGTTTTTTTAGAAATAAGCAGATGGCAAACAACTTACGATGGGTCTGGTTGTGACAGGTGCAAAGTCTGAGTTTCTTCTGAACAGTGACACAGATTTCATAGATTTAGAAGTAAAAAGTTAAATATAATAGAACTCTACCTGTATATGTCCACTGTACTCCAAATACACCAGCTGAGGCGATACCTATAGACATAAAACAAAGAAATAGACTTAAACACTCCATTTCAATGAAAATCCTCTTGAGACAAATGTTTCCTCTCTGTATCCCCCCTAGCCTCTTAGCTGACACTTCCAAAACTCTAAGTCCTCTTGAGCTCTGTCCTCTCTCCCCTACTTCTCTATTTCTCTCTCTCTCTCTGTCTCTCCAGTGTCAGGAACTCGGACAAACATTTTGAATGGAAGATGAAAATGATGAGTGAAAAGGTTACAAAGGGATTTAAATATGCTACTTCTGTAACTTTCCATATTTCAGATGAATGTACAATAAACCGGACTTGTGGTTGCAATCACATAATCACAGAAGAGTTTGAATTGTGTTGTTACTGTATTCTTCACAAAATAAATAAATTACTGTTGTTTTCCTTGGCCGGCCTGTTCCATGTCAGTTGCTCAGTACACCAGTAGTTAGTTTCTTTTTCAGGACATTTCAAATTATTGTGTTTGCTATGCTCACTGTTTGTACAATGGCTCTGGTCGATTTTCCATATTTTCTCAGATTGACAATGGCTTGCTTTTCTCCCATAGAAAGCTCTCTGGTCTTCATGTTGGTTTATCCTCTTTAACAAGATATGCAGTCTTTATAAGTTTAAACCAAGAATGGAAACTTAGACTAGTCATGCAGACCTATTTAATGTTTGAACAATCAACCTAAAAGGCAACACCTGGGCAACAAGAAACATCTGTCAGTCACATGTTCCAATACTTTTGCTCACTTGGAAAATGGGTGGGTTCAAACAAAGGGTGGTATGTCCTGAGTTGTTTAACACATCTAGATATGAATACCGGGTCTCATACTCAACTTTTGATCTTAAACCCAAATGTCTTCAGTGAACAACAAAAAAAAGGAATATGCCTTGTTGTTCCAATACTTTTTGGAGAGGCTTGAGGCAGTTATTGGAAGCAAGTGTTATGCCACCAAATATGAAATGTTATTTAAGATTATTTGATCCGTTACTTTTGCTCTCCTGAAAATGCTGTGGTCTAATACAAACAGTGATATGTCCTAAGTTGTTTAACACATCTAGATGTGAATACCAGGAAATGAAAGCTGAAATTCCTGAACTCTTGTATCATACTCATCTCTTGATCTTAAACCCAAATGTCTTCAGTGAACAACAAAAACAAAGGAATTTGCCTTGCCGCTCCAATACTTTTGGAGGGGATTGTATGTTAGTGCTGAATTTTTTATTGATATGTTCAAATATTTCTAAAACTATATTCATGTACTTAAGATTACTAATATTAAAAGGAACAGTTCACCATAGCTCAAAGGAATTTTCCTTGCCATTCCAATACTTTTGGAGGGGACTGTAAATCTCCCAAGTCTGAAGTTTCTTTCAGACTTCAGCAAGTACATTTCCAGAATTTCTCTGTATTTTTCGATTTATTTTGCCATTTATTTTCACAAGCTGTGCCGGCCTTGACGCAGAGAAGCATCCTGATAACATGAAGCTTCCACCACCATTCTTCACGGTAAGGATGATGTGCAGCGTTAGGGCTGTGCCAAACATAGTGGTTAGTGCAGTGGCTCTATTTTGGTCTCATTAATCCTTTAGAATCTTTTTCCCCTTTGTCTTGAGACTTGTTGCTGTGTGCACTGTCTCTAAGCTCAGCCATGGAAGACTGACTCATTTAAGGAAGTCATATGTAGGTCTCTTGGTGGCCTACCTGATTAGTGCCCTCCTTGCTGGGATTTTACGATTTTGAACATGGCTTGATCTAGACTGATTTACTGTTGTTCCATATTCATATTTCTATTTAATGGCAGGTATTGTGCTCCCCTGGGCATATTCAATACATTGGATATGTTTTCAATAACTAACTTTGACTGTTGCTTTTGAAGAGCCTTATTCCAGATTTGCTTAGTATGTTCCTTTGTCTTCATGAGCTACTTTGGATTCTAACTGTGGGACTTCCCAGAAACAGGTGTATTTAACCTAAAATCATGTAAAACACCTGAATTGCACACAAGTGGACTCTGTTACACTTATTATGTGACTTCTAATAGCAATTGGTGGCACCACATTCAGGTGTGTCATAGCAAAGCTATGCTAAAATCTCCCTCCCAAGTTCTTGACCTTAAACCCATTGAAAACCTGTGGGGTGAACTGAAGAGTCCACCAGTGACGACCAAGGATCTGAAGAGGTCCTGCATAGATGAATGGTCTCAGACAATTTGTTATGTGTTGTACCATTACTCATTGAATATTTGAGTACTCTCAGTGTGGTTATCTTGCCAAAGTGAAGGTACAAAAATTGTTAAAGACATTGCTTTAAATAATCGTGACCAATTTCATTTAATTTTTTTTTTACAATTTTACCTCAGTCAAGTGTTCCCTGTTCTGGAATGTTTTGACTGTGAGGTTCAGGTTATAATCAACAATAAAAAAAATAAAACGTTTTGGGGGGCTTAAAGAAGGTGTCAGTAACTGCATAGTGGCACTGTATAAGCATACAACATTCCACATGATATGAATGAAAACTCAAAGTAACTGTATAGGGGCACTGTATAAGCATACAACATTCCACATGATATGAATGAAAACTCCCAGTAACTGAGAGCAGAGCCAGAACAAAAAATATAACATGTCACTGTCCAAATACTTTAGGTATCCTCTGTAAACAGATAACCAAGACACAATACAGAGTTTCACACATTCTCGCAAAATACAACAATATCCTGTGTCCTCGGAACCCGCTATCTTACAACAGATTGTGCTACAGACGCTTCTGCAAAGGCCTCTGTGGACGTAACCCAATAGAAACGTCCCCAACTTTCAAGTCAAGATGACACTTGATCTGGACTAGACAAACACTGACAAAAACATGTATAACAGACGGTTTAAAACTGAACTTAATATTAACTTTATTTGTCTATTTTATTTTTTCTATCATCTGTCATTCCATCACTGTTTGTGTGTGTGTTAGATTGTTTTGTATTTGCAGTAGCTTCTCTGTAGGCATAGATGGATAATGCATTTAAAATAATCCATGACAGAAAAAAGATTTACAAATAGCAGACCTCTATTTCCCCTCCAGATAAGATGGTCATTCATCTTATCTGAAGGGAACCACTTGTGTTTTTAAGTTCCAGTTTCAGGCGGAGTGACTGAGTCTGTCTTTAAAGATTACAGTACTTCCCGTCAGATGAGATAAAATGACTGGCTATCTTTCTCTGAGGGTGACCGTGATCTTTGAGGTTAAACCTTGAAAGCCAACATCAGCCTTTAGCTCGATGCAAAAACCGAACGATTAACTCGTTGTGAGTTCTGCGTTTGTTGCCATCCACAAAGAAACCCGATGTGTTGCAGTACAGAATAACTGGTCATCATTCTGCTGTAAATGCTCTCACTGATGAGAGAACAGCAGGGGGCACCGTCTTTCCTCTGGTCTCAAGATGACCTCAGCAGACTGGGTCTGAGTGTCATGGTGGGTGGATGTTCATCATCATCCTGTTAAGCTCTAAAATGGACCCCCCTTAACTCTTATTTTTGATGTGTGTCAAAAAATACTTTTTATTCAATCTGTGGGGTTTTCTTTGATTCCATCAGTCAGAATGCTCCCGTTTTGTACTTCGCTGTCTTTGAAGCCCCTGAAGATTCATGTCTGTTTATGATTCAATACTTTCATCACATACTAAAATGACCACACACGATGCTTATAAAGAACTTTATTGAGGATGCGAAAATGTGAACGTGATTGATAGCGGACACTACGAGCCAGCACAGTCTTTCAGAGATAATCTGTGCTTTACAAGCTGTCCTTTTCAAATCCAACTGTAACAGATATGTCTCATATACACGATTTATACTCCTTTGTTCTGTTCATTAGACATCAGCAGTGAAGTAAGATTTGATATCGCGGGATATATACCCCGTTCATAGAGGGGAGCCTCGGCTCTGTGGGGGTCACGTTCAGTAGGGAGAGAAAACGTTAAGAAACTGCGTGAAGCGTAGAGGTATGGCATCACCAGAGCCTGCATTCACAAACCGTCTCGGAAGAGGTCCTAGCGAATTAGGACAGTGACTGTCAAGGTTTGAAGGACTGCCAAGGAAAGACGATAATGGTTCATTGCCAATGTTTGAACGGATGGGGGATAAATAACCACTTCTGGTTAAGCATAGCTAGCTTGACAACAATATATACAGAGAGCGCGTTGTGGTGGTAAAATATATCAACAACATCAAAGCACCTGCACGTCTATGGCAAGGGACCAATGATTTACTGCATTTCTTCTGTTATCAAGACTGTGGCTGATGTGTGGCTACATGAAGTATCATGATTGGTTTTAATATACAAGCGTAAAATGTTGACATTCTCTGCAGTGACAATCAGTATTCTGGTCTGAGACACTGTGCTGATTAGGCCCGGTGATCCAACAAGCTCATGTTGTCTGATCTATAATGATCTATTATGATCTGGTGACTGAAATGGTGTGTCATAAAACACCTTGCGGCCAAACATGGAACAGCGGTTCTTGGCGCTCTTACACCATTCATTTCTTCCAAAGGTAATTTTTACTGGCTATATTTAAGCAAAGCTGTTTTTTATATGAAGCAGGCCAGGGTAAACCGAAAGAAAACACAGAGTTTGTAAGCCGATTCTGAAACTGCCTTATGGGATTAATGAATGGTGTAACTTGCAAAGGCTACTTCACACCTCAGGGACACCTGTAGTCCGTTTCCAGTTGAACCCCTCCATAGAGACTCAGGTGAGTGACCCCCCAGCTGAACACATTCCCCCTCAGAGAAGCCTTGTTATCGCAGGACCTCTGTTCCTGGATCTCTGCCGTGGTCAACACGTAGTCCCACACGTTGATGTCTGTCATGTAGCCCACGAAGGCATCGGCGTCGGAGATCCCCAGGAAGCCGTCCTGGTCCTTCCCCAGGATGAAGACCCCGGCAGGACTGAGCGTGTAGCCCCCCTGGATGTACTGCTCTTCTCCAACCAATCCGTTGATGGTCAGTTCGACCCCCCCGGAGTGAGAGGACCAGGTGACACAGTAGTTGGCCCACTCATGGGAGTGGAAGTTGTGGGGAAGATTGACGAATTGATTACCGATCCACAGCCCCACCTAGAGGGAAACACGAGCGACAGCGGCAGGAAACTGAGTGACTTCGTATGAACATTGACATTGTTGACCCATGGTTGAGTTAACTGTGCACATATTTGGAAAATGGCTAATAAATCCCTCCCACCCTGTCTCCCAAACACCGACCCGCCCACCTCATATCCAATGGAGATCATGAGTTCATTGTCTTTTCCCTGGCTTGAGTACGAGAGGACTGTGTGGACTCCTGAAGGAGGAGTCTTCACGTGCATGCAGGCGCTGAAGGAGTGCAGGTTCATGGGGTGAGTCACGTGGGCCATAGCGTAGCTCCTTGTGTTCCTCTCCGGGAAGTGAAGCACCATGGGAGACAGTGTTCGGGTAACTGTGGGATGACAATCGGAGGTAATTCAACTCACTTTATTACAGTTTATTAATGTTTGGCCTGGACTGCATAGTAATAACTATTTCCATTACTGGTACCAGTTTTACATTGAAAACGTTTGAAACGATCAAACGGGGAGTGAGAAACTAAACACAATTTAGAGGAACCATGTTGGCCATTTGAATAGAATATGTGTGTTCACAGATGTGATGTTTTTCTCCCAGCTGGGTGGCTCGTGATTTCTGATGCTGTAACTCTGGTCACCTTAACAGGTGGAGCTCTAATAGGAGGTTTGTACCTGGTATAATGACACATCTATAAATAACTAGACTATGTCAGGTGTTCCTGGTTCAAACAACATTTAATTCTATACTCCCATTTAATTTCTATAGACAAACATAGTATTTACAAGTTGATATAGAATAATAACTAAATTAGTAACAACTTTGTAACATTATCATATTTCCCAGAGGATCTAAGCTCAAATAGTTACTTCCCTTTGAAACCAACTGACCGCTTTTACATGTTTAACCTTAATACCAAAGATCTCATATATCCAATATCTTTCCCACCTGAGTGCATCTGCTTTCCAAGAGAATTAATCAGACTCTCAATGCGCAGAAGCTTTGACTCAATTTCATCTTGGCGGCAGAATGCTGAAAAAAGAGACAGCGATATAGAGAGAGAAAGAGAGAGAGAGAGAGAGAGAGAGAGAGACCGACGAGATGAGAGAAAAGAAACAAAGAGAGACAGAAAGTGAGACAGAGAGGCAGTGAACATGGTGACAGATAGGTCTTCAGACTGACCCCTCTCATATGATACAACCAGAGAAAACACATCTCCTTAATTAAATGTACAGGGCAGAAGATTTGCCTTGTGGTTCATCCATTCCCTATCCTTGATCCAGGCTTTTCCTGTTCACAAATTTTGCACGCGAACCACAAATGTGAGATTACAGTGTATACCCTGCAAATACAAAAGTCAGAATATACAGCAGTTTCAATTCCCCTGTTGTCTAATATGTAGTGATGAATTTGTACCTAAAGTTTCTTTTATTAAGGGGTCTAGAGCCACTCATTTACAGCAGGGACTGTATCTATAGTTGTGGTTGGTTTATTCCCTGTCATTCACAACAGGGACTGTATCTATAGTAGTGGTTGGTTTATTCCCTGTCATTCCCAGCAGGGACTGTATCTATAGTAGTGGTTGGTTTATTCCCTGTCATTCACAAAAGGGACTGTATCTACAGTAGTGGTTGGTTTATTCCCTGTCATTCCCAGCAGGGACTGTATCTATAGTAGTGGTTGATTGATTCCCTGTCATTCACAAAAGGGACTGTATCTATAGTAGTGGTTGATTGATTCCCTGTCATTCACAAAAGGGACTGTATCTACAGTAGTGGTTGATTGATTCCCTGTCATTCCCAGCAGGGACTGTATCTATAGTAGTGGTTGATTGATTCCCTGTCATTCCCAGCAGGGACTGTATCTATAGTTGTGGTTGGTTTATTCCCTGTCATTCACAACAGGGACTGTATCTATAGTAGTGGTTGATTGATTCCCTGTCATTCACAAAAGGGACTGTATCTACAGTAGTGGTTGATTGATTCCCTGTCATTCCCAGCAGGGACTGTATCTATAGTAGTGGTGGCAAGTTCAGTGACTATCCCGACCCCTCTTTTAGCTGGTTTTCTATACATACTGCCTTTCCCCAGACGTGGCAGGAAAGAGGACTCGACCACACGGTCGTTCAGAGGTTGGGCCATGCGGTAGTCATTCCAGAGGGTCTTGTTGTTCATGTCCATCAAAGTGCTCTCCAACTTCCTGATCTAGGGGAAGGGTGACAATCAGTCCAAAACATTGTTGTAGCACTGGGCAACTCATCAGTCAAATGAAAAAGCCTTTTACCAGTAATGAAGTTAACCGATCAAACAAACAACCAATTTAAACATTTGGTCAATTAACCAAACAGATCAGTAGCAGGTTTACCTGGTTGTGAGAGAGGGTGATTGGCGTGTCGAACACAGTCCACAGGACACTCTCGTAGCACGGAGGTGTGGTGAGAGAACCCTGGTACCGGAAGAAGTGATTGAGGTTCTCAGGAAGCATGGAACGTACGTTGAGGGTGGATATGTTCATGGTCTGTCCTGTAGAACAAAAATAGAAGAGATCAAAACAGGAAGTGAGCACAGATGAGTGCTGCCATTGATAGGTTTACATTGGAAGAATCATTCAGAATGCATATATGTTGACAAATGATATCAGTAAAAAATCTGAATTGACCTGCCTGTGTAAATATGGGCCAAGACATTAGAATACGAAAACATGAACTATAAAATAGAATCATAGCATTTCATAGCGATATGATGTAATATCTGTTGCTTCATACTTCTTGTAAACATTCTAGAGAACACCCACTTGGCCTTTCTCATGGTAAATAGTGATGCTATGTTTTTCTATCGAAGTCAGACCGCAATCATTCAGCATATCAGGATTTGACATCAGAGCTTCTTCAGAGTCAGCATTGCACTGATAAAAAATCATTTCACAATGACACCGAAGAAGTCCTTGTCTGACCTGTTTTTTTGTTTTGTTGTACTATGACACATCTTCTGCAGAACATTTGCACTGCGATGAAGAACTCCCAGATACAAACTTCACCGTACCTTTTACAACTTTGAGTTTAGGCTTAAAAGGAGCTACTAAGATCTCAATAAAATAGGATAATACACTAATTACCTGCATACTTGACTTTGGCCAGGTTGTTGATGAAATCGCTGTAGTAGGTGTTCTCAAAATGACCATCCTGGAAATAGAGAAGAATGGGTGGTTCTTGGAATATGAGTGTGACTGTCTTCCTGTTCTCACACAACAAAGGGTGTTTAAACCTGCGGCCCAATTCATATTTTTCACTTTTGATCAATAATTTTAGCTCTGAAAACATGTGAAAATGTCTGATGTATGTGGTCAAAATAAAAACATTTTTGGTGGGGGGTAAGAATTGTCTGCCTTTATAAATGTTGGCAGGACAGTTAAGCTAGATGTGCTGTTTAACTGTGCTAGAGGAATACTTATGGACTATGGGGTGATTTGAATGCCAATGGAAAGTCTATTCAGATTTATAATTTAAATTAAAGATTTGGGATTCTGTATTACACATTAGTTGATTTCTCTTGAGAATCCTATTTACAGTTAATTCAATAGTCAAAGTCAGTATTTATATGTTATGTCCAAAGTGGTTGATAATGCATTTATTGTCAGTGTATCAAGTTTATAAAAAATATTTTATGTAAAAAAACTACAACAGTAATATATTGAAATTCTGTTTGAAAAAAATCTGATTCAGCCTCAGGATATTCTGCCATTCAGAAAAAAGTAAAAGAACAAATATAACAGAACTCCCTTGCAGTGCATCAATTGTCTTAAATTCATACCATTGATGCCCAGGTGTTTCCCTGGTCTAAGTCAAAATGAATAGTCAAAGTGAATAGTCAATATGAATAGTCAATATGAACAGTCAATATGAATAGTCAAAATGAATAGTCAATATGAATAGTCAATATGAACAGTTAGGGGAAAAACACTATTTTCCTGCAAATTCAACCAGAATTGCATACAACGTTACAATATACTCTTGTTTTTTTGATGACTTCTGGGTTTGCTACTGTACATGTAAATCAGTGGAAATTAGTTTTGTTAGCTTCCAATATAACATACTTTATTCTGTAAATGTATTAGGTTGTGTTACCAACATTGCCCCTTGCTGACACCAACAAACTAGTCTTCAAAGTAGACTTTCAGATTTGACGGATTTACAGTAGATGCCTTTTGCATCTGTGTAAAAATGTATTTGGAAACACTCATGCAATATGTCTGCTCTACCACAAGTTGCATCTCAACCACAAGTTGCATCCATTGTTACAACACATTAACCAAACATTGTCTCATTGTAGCATGACCTTTTCCCAGTTAACGACACCTGTTCATCTTGCCACTTCAGTGTCATAAAAATGGAAACGGCTTAAAACTATGCTAGAAATTATGTTTTTGTCCTTCAAAAATTCATTTAGGATTGTGAAAAAGTCAGAAAAATGTATTAGACACAATATTTAAACAACCGAGCCATGAGGCAATGTTAAGTATTCATAACGTAATAACTATAAAATAATACGGCACAGAGAAATCAAGATGTCTGACAATTACTTAACTAGTATAGGTCAAAGACAAAATATCAATATCAAGAAAAAACGACTTTACTTACGTTTAATAAATGTTAGATAGACCTTTTATATTAGTAGAACACCGATCAATTATTATTTCTTCAATTATTTAATATTTGTTAGCTTTATTCACGGACATTAAGTTATAAGAAATATTACTGCCATATGGGTAAGTACAACATTTTGATTTGAGTTCCACTGACCTATGAAAGTTGTTACGAAGTGGTTTTTTACAGTATTTAAGAAACAGGCTCCAAGAAGGATATATGCTGTTTGTAGCTTCATTGGACTTTATCTTCCCCCTTAGTTGCGCGGCACAAAGTTATGTTTAAGGGGGAAACAAACTAGGGGTGCACACATTTTACACATGGGTTTTGCATCCCTGCGGATCTGGGCCTTGTGAGGGGGGAAGAGGGGTGAGAGGGGGAAAAGAGGGGGAAGAGGGGTGAGAGGTGTTGCGAAGTGTGAGCATGTCTCGCTCTTACAATGCAGCAACATCCTCACTTTGGTCTCAGTTTTGTCAGAATCCGTTTCTGCCTGAATACATTTTTTGTGAATCTGTTTATCTAGGTATATAAAACACATAGAACAAGTTCTGTGTTTAAATCATGTAAAATAAAGTTCTCTAAAAGGTTTATTTTCTACGCTCGAATTGTCACAATATAGTTAAAGCAGGACCCAAGTGCAGACTGGAAGGACAAATAAAGGATTTTATGGTGGAAAAGTGGTGGGAAAATCAAAACAAGAAAACGGTAGAAAAATAGGCAGGCAGGCAAAAACACAGACTGGTGGTAGGGACAGACATAAACCAAGCACAAAAACACAATGACAGACAAAGGGCTGACAGAAGAGGACAAACTCAATAGGGAGCTAACGAGGACCAACAAAAGACACAGGTTGCAAGTAAGGACACAAACAACAACTAAACATGACAGGGTTACATTCAAAACCAAAGCCAAACAGAACAGAACGTCACACTAGTTCATTTTTATATTTTATATCTGTGGTCCTTTCCAGCAATTTTATCCTTTTTTTCTATATTATCTGGGTGTTTAGCACAAATACCACTGGAGGTAATGAAATATACGGCTGGGTTTAACCATCGATATCACCACCGTCTGGAGAAAAAAGATTTACTGTTTGTCATCACGGGTATAAATTACACCCCACCCTTTTCTGTCATCCACTTCCCCCTCAATCTCTCAGCACTTCTCCATCATGTCTTACTTAACGTGTCTCTCCCAGGAAATAACAAAAAGACCCGGTTGATCCTGAGCTTTGTTTCATCACCATGACCGGAACATTGGCAAAATTACCAGTACTACCAGTATCAGTAGTACAAAAGAAAGTACCAGCATGCATGGGTGCACACACACACACACACACACACACGTGAGTAGCTTCGGAAGTTGCAATCCATTAGGCAGCTAGGAAGGATGTATGTGCCCTTTGGCAGCTTTAACATTGTGATGACCTGTAACTCATAGAAAAGTAAACTGAGACTGCATGACTGGATGACTTACAACCTTAATAACTGACTAGGAGACAAACTGACCGGCTGTCTATGTATCATACTGACTGACTGTATCATACTGACTGACTGACTGTGTATCATAATGACTGACGGACTGACTGTGTATCATTCTGACTGACTATCGTACTGACTGACTGACTGTGTATCATACAGACTGACTGACTGTATATCATTCTGACTGCCTATCGTACTGACTGACTGTGTATCATAATGACTGACTATCGTACTGACTGACTGACTGACTGACTGTGTATCATACAGACTGACTGACTGACTGTGTATCATACTGACTATGTATCATACAGACTGACTGTGTAACATACTGACTGACTGGGTAGCAAACTGATTGATTGAGTGAGTAACAAACTAACTGACTGACTGTGTAACATATTGACTGACTGGGTAGCAAACTAACTGATTGACTTGATAACTTTTCTGACTGAAGGACTGGGTAACATAGTGACTGGCTGAGTGTTTAACACACTGACTGACTTGGTAACATTCTGACTGACAGACTGGGAGGATAAAATTTTGACTGACTTGGCAACATACTGACTGACTGAATGTGTAACATACTGACTGACTTATCAACATACTGATTGACGTGATAACGTACTGACTGACTTTCAGGGTAACATACTGACTGATTTGGTAACATACTGACTGACTTTCAGGGTAACACACTGACTGATTTACTAATATACTGACAGACTTTCAGGGAAACATACTGACTAACTTACTAATATACTGGTAACATACTGATTGATTTTCAGGGTAACATACTGACTTATCAGCATGCTGACTGACTGAGTATGTAGCACACTGACTTGGTAACATACTGACTGACTGGTTACCCCAGAGCTGGAGGAAGGTCTCGGGTCATTCTACTTTAGAGGCCAACCCCCCTCAGTTTGCCAGCAGCACACAATCATCCAATCAATGGCCCATTAACCAAACAAGCCGGATGGCCTACACGTCATTATACCTCCAGAAGGAGCGATGGCACTGGGTCAGTTGGCTAACTGCTGCAGCGGATCACAAGGCACCTCTTTGTCTTGTCACCGTTTCGACCTACTGGCTTAACTCATCACATTGGTGGACTGCAAACAATATCAAACATCTGGGAATGTCCCAGGCTCAGTTATGCACTTACAGTTTTCTCTGTATGAAATTCTCCCCAGTTAAAGTTTCTAAATGTCAAAGATATTTATGTACCAGGAAGAAGAAAACAAAGATTATTAGTATACTTATACTGTGCTCTACTGTACTGTACTTTACTAAACTATACTATGCTGTTATGAAAAAAAACAGAATTGTACTCTACTGAACTCTATTGTACATGAATTTACTGTACTTAACTGGGCTCTACTGTATTGTACATTACTGTACTTTTTATACTCGGCTGCAATCAACTGTACAGACTTAAATTTGACTCTACTATATTGTACTCTATGATTATTCTTTTGAATCTTGTTTTACACTAATTTAATTATAGTTTAGTTACACAGTATAGATCAGTATTAGTATAGATCAGTACTCACACTGTACTGTTATGAGCTAAATGTAACTGTACTCTATTGTACTGAATTATACTAACTTTTACACTTAGTTTTTAACATTTTGGATCTTGTTTTTCCATCATCAAATATGTTGGTGTGTCCATGGCCTCTGTACACTGGTCATTGGTCTGTGTTGGTCGCGAGGTTTACAGTTTTGACTTTGTCCCAGGCTCTTAGACCAATCAGACAGCTCTTAGACCAATCAGACAGCTCTTAGACCAATCAGACAGCTCTAAGACCAATCAGACAACTGTGGGATCAAGCAGACAATGAAGTTCCAACCGGAACCACTTTACTACACAAGTCAACCCCTTGCGGAATGTCTCTGGTTGTGGAAAGTGAAAAATGTGTTCAAATGTCAGGAGAGGTTGTTGAAAAAAAAATGGAACTTTACACCATTTTTTAAATGTCGAATTATACCTAACGGTAATGCGGTCATTTGTCCAAAAATACTAAATTCTGTGCAGAGAAGTCTTTGTAGAGAGCAACCTTTGTAGTGAATTTTAAGCCTGACAATAGCCAAGCCTTTCAGGATTTGGACACCTAACAAGAAGACGCCTGGAGGCCTCGTACTTGGTTGCAAATATAAAAGAAGAAGTGTCTGTAGATCTCACCTCATAGAAGAAGGCCAGAACTGCCAGTCCATCAGTTTTATTTCTGGCTTCGTCAAAGCTGCTGTACTTTTCAGAGTTATAGTGGACAAGATGGAGCTGAAACACAGAGTAGACACAGTCTGTTATGCTCAACACCGCAAGTTATCATTCAAATCTGACAATCCTGCTGGAAGGGAATGAATCATGCATGTTGCCTACCATTTTCTTTAACATACAAATTGCCAGGTGGCATGGACTACAGTTTAATATTTCCTGCTCTACAGAGAGATTACCCGCAACAGCAGAGCGATCAAATGAAGACTGCATTTGTTTGAGCGGTTTGGTTGTCCTTTCGTTGAGTGTTTGTGTTTGAGCGTCCGTGCTAACCTCTGCCATGTATCTGATGCCGTCCAGCGTGTGCTCGGCGCCGCTCTCCTCCAGGTCCCAGCCACCCCAGTGAAGGTGCATCTGGACGGCCGTGTATTGGTTAGGGAGACCATCGGTGATGACCATGCTGGGGGGCAGGTCGATTTGAACTGCCCAAAGGAGAAATACATTTAGCTGATTGTTCACGTGAAAATAAAACATGTAAATGTCGGTAAGGTTTCGTGACTCTGGACTAAGAACTGGTCAGTTGGTCTTCAGAAAGCACTTGATTTGTACCTGAGTGTCCGTTGTTGGTCATGAGAAATTTGCCATTCAGTGGACCGTAGCCGGTCAATTCCAGCTCCAACATGTGGGGGTTATGTCGCACGTTACGACGCTGAATGTCAATCGGGGACTGTTTGTGGCCGCCACACGCCGGGAACTCCTTGGCCCAGTGCTTCTGGTCCAGAGCCCCTTCTACGCCACACAGGGAAACAGAGGGACCAATGGTGAGACGGGGAACAACGTGGAATTGGGACCCGTCTCAACATCCTATCGTATGTCCACGCTCCTACCACTGAAGTCTCTTTCTCACAGACACAGGTATTTGGTCAGAGCGAGACAGAGCCAAAACGTTTGCCTTCTGACTGCTAGTAGACGGCATAAAGTTCTTCTGTTCTCTCTGCACCTTCACAGGCTCTTGATGTCTAACCACAAAGCCACCAAAGCCAACTAGCTGACTGTTGGTTTGTTACAGTTATTGCAGTGTCTGTCACAAACCAAATGGTGCTGATTAGATCCTTTAGACTGGCTAATCTACATTCACTGTCTTGACAGTTAATTGACGTGATCCATGTGCTTTATGTGATCTGTTCATTGTGAGCTCCGTGCACTGATTGAAACAAATAGCAAAAAACTCACTGAAAACGTTCATCAATGTAAGCATGGAGAGGAAGAAAAAACATTGACTTTCATCATATTTGTGCAGAGTTACTCATATTCATGAAATGTTTGTTTTAACCCAAGCGTATGAATCATAATTTTCCCTCCACAATAACCCTGGATGAAGAAGAATCTGAGACACTCTGGTCTTTTTAGGGTCTGAGAATTAATCCTTTCAAAGAAAACAACATTAATCAAAGGTCATAAAATGTCAGATGATCAGACCATACCTGAATATGTCCAATGTATTCCATCTACCCCAGCTGAGGCAACGTTAACCAAAACGAGATGAATTAAAAGACTGAAGCACTCCATTTCAATGACCGACTTGACACACTTCCCACTCTTTCACTCTCTCTCTCTGTCTCTCTCCTACTCTCTGTCTCAATCCCTCAGCAACTGACAGTACAAGGTATTTAGGCTGAAATTTTAACTTCTTCGAAACCAACGCCTCCCAGTTGCTTAATCACTGGGTGGAACGTGATTACTATTGGCTGACTATTGATTGCCATTGGCTGACTATTGATTACCACAGCTTTTACGAAACATTTCAAACATTTAATGGCACATTGCCCTAATTCTGGCACACCACATTAGGTGTGATATTGGAACAGGTCTAGATCGGAGTATCTAGAGGAATGGTTGAGGCGCTTGCTTTTAGTGTAGCTTTGCAGCAGTCCAGCTGTTCATTCATGTTGTTAAACCAAGGATTACTGTAATTTGGATTGTGACCATATTCTAAGAACTTCTTGTTCTTGTTAACGTTTTTTTTGTATTGTTCTCCAAACAGACCGGTAAATGCATTTAGTGTGGTTGGTTGATTGAGTAGTGCGATAATGTTAACGACAGTTTAACGATGATTGATTCATGTGATTGTTGTGATAATAAAACTTGTTAGAGGAGATGTCACAGTGTGCAAATTAGTTCCGGTTATAAGTCAATCAGCAGGACCACCATACTCATTGCTATCCTATATCATGTAGAAGGGTTAAAATCCATGGTGGATATGGGGTTTTTTGGACAAAATACTGATGAGTGACCATTTTGAAAATGTCAGAAAAGTGTTTCACCTGAGAAGTGCTTTTCAAGTACAAATTGCTTGTCTATGGAAAATGTTGTTTAACTTTCCACATTAATGTAGATGAAAAAGTCTTAATAAAAGTATTTTTTTCTTTTCTTGGCCAGGGGATGAGGAAAAAAATATGCTTCCTGTCTTTCTGTACATAGAAACACGCAGCATGTAGAGTCTTGTTGCCACACTCACTGTAATATGCCAGAGGGGACCGAAAAAGCCTGAGAATGTTTGTGTCTTTCCTATTTAGCACAGGGCTTTGTATATGACGCAATGACCCAGGGGTCCTGGTCAAATAAGTGGACTATGTTTATATGGATACTTATTAGCTGACAGCATGACAACCGTTAGTCCCACAGGGCGCCACACATCGAAACACGCGCTCTGTGCTGTATAACATACAGTAATATTGCATGCAAACAAGCTTGTACGGTGACACACTCACCAAAAACATTTACATTCAGACATTGCAGACATGACGGGACACAAGCGGGAGCCGGCTGGTATTGTCTAACAGATGTTTCGTGCATTTTACACACCAGTGCGTCACAACACTCTTTAGGCAGGTCTCAATGCAGAGGGAGTGGGGTAATGGGTTTCAAGTGCTGGGAGTGCCACCTGTTACAACACGATTGCAACCAGGCTCTAAAGAACCTCAAAACAACTGCAAGCCCTCCGCCTGTGTGTGCGTGTGTTTTGCAAATGTGTACATGTCTATTGATTCACCTTTTCGGATTCATTTCGATACCTTTTTCTTTCTTACCTACCTCAAGGATATCTACGTTCTTGATCTTCAGACCAGCCGTGTGGTCCTGGTTTGTTTTCCAGAGCACTGTGACCTCGGCCACCTGTCGAATATGTAATCTCAACACGCGTAGTTTGTTTACATGACTGTGTTTTGTGTGGCTGAGGTGATGGCAGGCTGTTTTGTGAGTACGTAGCGCCAGAACTATTCCGGGTTAAAAGCAATTGCAGAGTGGGACCGTGCTCCAGGGTCGACATCTGCTCTGAGATGAGACGGACATTCACCAGTCAAAGGAAAAAGCTTCTGCAATTCCGGTTTAAGTCTTTGTCAGTCTTCCCACCGTAATGCATGAAATTGCTACCCATCTTTCTCCAAGGGAGACAGTGATCTTTAAGGTCTTTATGAGGATAATGACGTCACCTTGCAAACCAACGGCAGCCTATAGCTCGACCCCTAGCCTGTCGTATTACTTTGTTATGACTTCTACACACAGCACCCTTTCAGATAATTGGGAGAATGTGAAAGTAGATATTATCTCAAAATTGTCAGTTGTGCTTCCATGCAGGGAGGCATTGAGAGGACAGTGATGTCACTGTGTCGGCAGACGTCAGCTGTATAATTACATTACACGGTATTGTTAGTTCTAAGCCTGTACCGTCGCGGTAGGCTACATCAGTCGCATGAGAAAGGGCATTTTACATACATGTACATGATTTAGCGGACACGGTAGTCCAACGCAACTTCTAGTCAGTGCACTTGGGCAGATATATCAGATGGTTTGAGCAGATATGTCAGATGGTTTGGGCAGACATCTCAGATGGTTTGAGCAGACATCTCATATGGTTTGGGCAGACATGTAAGATGGTTTGGGCAGACATCTCAGATGGTGTGAGCAGACATCTCATATGGTTTGGGCAGACATGTCAGATGGTTTGAGCAGACATCTCAGATGGTTTGAGCAGACATGTCAGATGGTTTGAGCAGACATGTCAGATGGTTT
>JACXGJ010010259.1:0-22330 GCA_016801105.1 Esox niger | reverse complement strand
GGATATAAAGGGACAGGTGTGCATGATATGATTGGCAGATGAGCGTGATATAAAGGGACAGGTGTGCATGATATGATTGGCAGATGAGCGTGATATAAAGGGACAGGTGTGCATGATATGATTGGCAGATGAGCGTGATATAAAGGGACAGGTGTGCATGTTATGATTGGCAGATGAGCATGATATAAAGGGACAGGTGTGCATGTTATGATTGGCAGATGAGCATGATATAAAGGGACAGGTGTACATGTTATGATTGGCAGATGAGCGTGATATAAAGGGACAGGTGTACATGTTATGATTGGCAGATGAGCATGATATAAAGGGACAGGTGTACATGTTATGATTGGCAGATGAGCATGAAGTGTTCTGCTCCTGAATAACTTGCCAAACCAGGCTCTCTGTGCATCTGACCTCACTCTTTTCACTTAACTGTTGGCGTTACGTCTTTATTTGGTTGTTGGTGTGAGCTGTGTACTCACTACTGCACCTCAATTCAAATGATTTTTTTTGAGGGGAGGCTATCATTTGGTTTTGTCCAACCAGTGAGTGTAGTGTTATCATGGTTCATGGTTCTGCTGATAAGTGTCAACCTGCCCTTGTCCTGTTTTCCTTTAACTGTTCATTTGAACGATCTACAGCTGCTTCAACTGTTTTTGGACTTCAGAATTAATGGAAAGTACCCAAAACGCAAAATATGTATTATTATAATTTAGTTATTTGCCCTTCTCCAAATCAACCTCCACTTAATGCATTCTGCTTTCATAGGCGGAGTAGTACAAATAACCATAGTATATATAAAGCCCTTTGAACGACTGTAGAAGGTGATTGCTGATGTTTTCTATTGCTAGCAAATCATGGGCAGGTGTCGCTGACTGAAGTGAGTTACTGTGATCGGTGCCACCAGGGGGAGAACGTCAGCCTGGAGTCTGAGTTCCTGACATGACTTGCCTGTCTCCTTCTCAGGGTTCCCTCCGTTCCAGCCACAGCTGCCGCCCGGCCTGCCTGCCTACTCCCCCAGACCCACAATGCCCGCCTGCAGCCTGTCCGGGCCCCCGCCTCCTCCACCCTCCTCAGCGCCCGGTGGCCTCCCCACCTCCCCTAGCCCGGGGCTTCCCCCGGCGGCCTTCACGCCGACATCGCTCCACTCGGGCCCCATGCAGCCCGGCTACCACCAGCCCGGGTCCCCCGTCGGCATGTACCCCCTGGGAGCGTCTCACCCGCACAGCCAGGGCCCGCCTGCCGGTCCTCCGTCTGGGATGTACCCTCCTCTGGGGCCCGGTTACCCACAGGGAGGTCCAGGAGCCCCGGCCGCCAAGTCCTTCCCCGCTCCGTCGGTCGCTCCTCCTCCTACAGGTACGTCAGCAACTGATCCCTGACGGGCTGAATGCCAAATGCTATAGTATCCATAGTGACTAGGAGAAGAAGAGCTTTATAAAGGGAGTAGGGTGCCATTTGGGACGTACAGATTGTGTAACCTGGCTGTGCATTTATGTATTGTTGCTGTACTACTACAAACATACATGCAAAAGTAAGCAGTACATCGGCAGTTATTGTTTCAGATGATTTTTTTTTTTACCGCATTTATCCAAGTTCCCCATTTAAATGTTCTCACCGATGTGTCTCAGTTTGCATTGACTTGTAAACCCCTCATACTGGCTGTAGACATGAGAAGTACCGTCCTTCCCACCCTAGCTAGTACTATAACAGTCAGTACTATCCTAACCCACCCTCGACTAGCTAGTACTATTCCGGTCTCACCCAGAAAGACAAGGAGAAAAGTCGAGTTATAATTTTGAGGTGGGATTCTACACAGTCCCACTTCATGAACGCCGTAGTGGTCAGAACTGTGTTTCTTGTGGACACGTGATGTTCTTTGTAAACACACACATTTGAGACTTGAATTACATTATGATGACCTGTTAATCGATAAGTGCATTGGATTCAGTTGTCCCGTTGTTTGATTTTCAGGGTACTTCCCTTGGCTGAGTACTCCCCTTGTTGAAGACAATGCAGGTGACAGAGACAGGCAGGGCTTTGAGTTTGGATGTGGCTGGCCGTGTTCATGCAAACGTGCGTTTAAAAGTGTTTGCCTGCGCCTCCACGCGTGTCTTCACAGGGAAATGTAGCGCCAGTCCCGGGTTTGAGACACTGTCAAATTAAACGAAATTTGTCAGTTAGAGAGTCTTGGGCTTTGACAAGTGCTGAAGATAACTGCAACAGGTATCAGTTGTGGTTGTTCCTGATGTTTGGGCTCGTTTCTGCTGCTCCGTGATGCTGTCTAACCTGGCTTTGGCATGCCATGAGTTGACATAACCTCATTCAATGCTGCTTCAGTGTAAGACCTTTTGGTCCGAGGTTGAAGGTCATTTTTCATGTTTCTTCAAAGAGAGAGAAATTACCCCAGCGCTTTCTAATGAAAATGCATGGATCCACAGGTCCTCTTTCATGAACATACATGTTGATCACATGGATTTTTAAATGTAATATATTTAAAGCCCACATTGTATTTTGGCTAACAGTTAATCTTTCACCATGGACAGGACAGGACGGCTGGAATGACCCACCTGCCGTAAGAGGTGGTCCCAGGAAGAAAAAGGTAAATGTACAACCACATCATCCACAATATCTTCTGGATGTACAACCACATCATCCACAATATCTTCTGGATGTACAACCACATCATCCACAGTATCTTCTGGATGTACAACCACATCATCCACAGTATCTTCTGGATGTACAACCACATCATCCACAGTATCTTCTGGATGTACAACCACATCATCCACAGTATCTTCTGGATGTACAACCACATCATCCACAGTATCTTCTGGATGTACAACCAAATCGTCCACAGTTTCTTCTGGAAACATGGCCTGCTGTAGTCTAGCGGTGCCAGTATCTTCTGGAAACATGGCCTACTGTAGTCTAGCGGTGCCATAATGTCAAGGTCTCACAACAGTATTCAGAGACACAAATATTCAAAAGAATATGATGAAATTAGATGTTTGGGGTATTTAGAGATATTTTGAGGGTTAATAGTTTAAATGTGTTGCCCTGCAGTTTACATAGGACCTTGGGCATATTTTCCTTTGGCAAATTATTTGTGGAGGTTAATGTTTAAGCAATCCCTTGGTCATCTGGTGTGTCTAAATGAAAACGTGCCCAAGGTCCTTTCACAATGTTATATATGTGTCTGTGTCTGTGTGTCTGTTTGTCCATGTGTCTGTCGGTGTGTCATTCTCTGACACCAATGTAATGACCGCCATATGATATTCTGTTCACGTTTTTCCTCAGATGATCATGTTTAAACATGTATTCACATCTTAGCTTGGTTTGTGAACCTGTGGTAGATTTTCATCCGTTGACTGAATGTGTTGGGCCTTTGCTTTAGGGTGTCTCTGAGAACTACACCCCACCAGCTCCCATCACCGCCCCAGTCATGGGTGGGTTCCCCATGGGGGGCCCCCATCAGTCCCAGAGTAACCAGGGTCTGGACCCAAGCCGCACCCCACAGGTCCCCCCAGGGGCCCCTCAGGAGCCCAGCGTACAGGTCAGTGACAACCCGGTCTCAAACATGTCCGTGACCAATGGTCAAGTGAGAATATGGTTTGATATCTGGAAGCATGAGATTGGTGCCCATCTAACCCAGTGCCAATTTACAGATGTCCCTAAAGACCTGAAACATCAAAAGAGATGTAAAAATGATCAGGAATTAGCAGTTCTGGTTTCTTGTCAAAAACCCAGGCAGATAGTTTTTCTGCCCCTGACCTAATCTGACATTCGCTCTTGTCTTAATTTAAACCTCCTTATGCAAAATTCAAGAGTATTAACTTAATTCTGGTTTCCCATTGAGAAAACGACGTAGAAAAGATGTTAAAAATACATCTTTCTGGTTGAAAGGACGCTGAATAGGTGTCTTTCAAATTATTTTGTTCAGTGGGTTTTAAAATATAATTTTCCCTGGCTAGAGGTTCTGACGGTCTCCTGGATGTTACCATCTAGTTGTCTGACCCTGGTGTGTCACCTCAGCTCCTGCAGGCACTGCCGGCTGAAAGGGTTGAACAGAGAGAGATCCCGGCGGAGCACGTTGTCCTCAAACAGACATTTGATAGCCTGGTCCAGCGCTGCCAGCTAGCAGCACAAGACCCAGTGAGTAATTACACACCGACACCTTTCAGAATGGTTCTGTAGCTGTGGTTGGGTTGGGGTGTTGACCTGACATCTTAATAATCCACTTTTCCCTTCGCCAGCAAACAAAACGAAAACTTGATGACGCATCGAAACGCCTGGGCTACCTGTACGACAAGCTACGGGAACAAACGGTAGGAACGTACTCGACCGCCGCAGTCCAGTCAAGGTACTTTAGAAACGTCTGTAGTTGCCTGATTACAGTAACTAACCCCCCCCCCACCGTTCGCCTGCAGCTGTCCAACAACATCCTGGGGGGTTTACATGAAATCAGCCGGTGCGTGGCGAGCCAGAACTACCAACGTGGCCTGGAGGTCCATACCGCTGTGGTCACCAGCAGCAACTTCAGTGAGATCCAAGCCTTCATGCCTATCCTCAAAGTGGTCATGACCATCGCCAACAAGCTGGGAGTCTGACCTTCGACCTGACGCCTTGGCTACGTCCGAGCCGGCACCCTACTCCCCCTGTAGGACACTGCTTTTGACCGGAGCCCTAAGTGTCCAGTGGGGACCCTATGGGCTCAAGTCAATCATAGTGCCCTCTGTAGGGAATATGGTGCCATTTGGGACGGCCTCCAGGACAACAACACTCCTCCAGACTTCAGTGTTATCACATGGTTGGCTCACAACGTGATATATTATGTATTTATTTTGTTGATGTTTTTTTTCGTACGTGCTTCAAATGTGCTTTCGTAAAAACACGACAATAATTTTTGAATATTTCGGGTGTTCACATGACTGTGGTTGACCGTCTGACTGGAACGACAAGGTGTTCCCGTGTCCACTGAATTCACGAGCTGATGTGGTCATCAACAGCAAAACGCTGAATATAATATCAAAGTTGTACGAGCGCTCTGCTTTTCATGGAAAGATAACAGACATAAAATATTTTGGTGGTGGGGTTTCTGACATCTAGTTTGGTGTGTATGAATAAATGACATAAGAGGTTTGAGAGTCCAGAATCACTGAACATCCAAAGTTAATTTATGTTCATCTCCGCAGTAATAAAACAATGAATCCAGCTGGGGAAAGTGACTTCTATTAAGTCAAACCCCAGAATATCCAGCTGATTTTTGAGTTGGAAAAAGTGTCAACACAGAACCCTATTATAATACAACAGTGCTCATGTCATTATTCCTTGTCTGACTTTTGGCGTGTTGAACTCTTTCAGCCGTGATCGTATTCACGCCAATGCACTGCAGCAATTCTCTCAGATCCAGGGTGTTGCGCACGGCTCGATTCCAACTGCGCTACACAAGCCGCGGGACCCTGTTGACCTGAGCTATGCAAAAGCATGTACATCGATCCTACCAAGATTTTTTCTTTTAATAGTCAACCTTTTCAAAATGGCCGCCCTGCTGTCAGCTAACCTGGGGAATTGAAGAATGAGATCTGTGCATCTCCTCTGATTGTTGGCTCTGTACCTCGTTTGCTGTGTGCAGGGATTTCATTTTATATCGACTTTAATAATCACGTCACTGTAAACAGCTCGGCTGTTCATCTTGATATCTCCTGTGCATTAAAGAACATGAATGTTATCAACTGGAATACAGTTTGTGCCGAAGAAATAAGTAAAGCTCCTGAAATACTTGGATCTATTACAAATGATGCATAGACTGTGTTTTGTCTGATTTCTCTGTTTAATAATTATTTTGTATTTTCTGACCGGTTTGCAGAATAGGCTTCACTTCAAATGGTGCGTAGCTATTGCAATGACATCTCCCGGTTTTAATCTCACCCAATCTGATCCATTCTCTTGTTTTGTCACTGTGGGAGTGGGGTCGGCGGGCGTGTCCTATGGTTACGCATCTACTTCCTTTTAGTCTAGATTTTACCGTGCACAAACTCTAATCAAATCTTTTTGTAGTTTTGGACGTAATTATAATAACAGCATAATGAGCTGTGTATGATGGGGGATGTTCAAGCCTTTTTGGTGCCTAGTTGTCTGTGTGGGTCTTATGGGTTGGTTGGAGAGCTGCGTGTCCAGTAGATTGGCCTGACCATAAAGAACACATGCATTAACGAGCTGCCGGGCGCTCTGAAGTGACTCGGTTAGCGATCAGCGTTTGTTGCTAAATATTGTCGCACGCGTATTTATACAATCCATTGTTGCTCACAGTGTCATTAGCTGTATTTTGTCTTTTTTCAAATAAAAGGTTGATTCTGCTGGAGACAAAGTTGCTTTCTCTGGAACATTTTCTATTTAAAAACGGTGATCAAATAAAGGAGTGGAGCTCCTCGTGTTTCGAAATCAATTCAAATATTTCGGTAGGTAGTGAAATGCCAAAAGCAAATGTTCAAGTATGACCAGATGGGGGCTTTCCAAAGAACTGGGACAGTGTTGTGCAAAGACATATCAGTAGGTGACTGGGCACACCTGTGTTGAGTCACTGTGAATTATGTTACCCATAGAGCCTGGTCAACCAAGAGCCCAGATGTGGCAGAACATAGGGCTGGTTTGTGATGCATGGTTTCAGCATGGCCCTGAAGGGCAGGAGGGAAAGCTCCCGTTGCTGCTCTGTAGGCCTTGTAACAGATGTGAAATTCAAGTGGGGGGAGTTGGAGAGCGGAGTGACATGGAAGAACTTGGGAAGGTTCATCAGCAGGGAAACAGAGTTCTGGATGTCAGGGATTGAAGCTGCATGGGTTTGGAACATGCTGGGATCCATACAGTTATTTTCAGTAGTTCAGACATTAGATGAAAAGTGCCTAGATTCCGCGGTGTAGAATTTGATGGGGGGGTATTGAGGTATGTGCCACTTCCAGTGTGAAGAAAGGTTGTACTCTACGAATGCTGTCGAGCAGGGCTATCAAAACTCCTTCCTGGAGCGCAGAAACCTTCTGGTTTTAATCAGGGACTAATGCAGACCAGGGACTAATGTAGACCAGGGACCAATGCAGACCTGGGACTAATGCAGACCAGGGACACCAGGTGAGTGTTAATAACTACCGGATAGAAACAGCCTTGCTATAGAGCTTGCAGCCACAGGTGTGAGCATTATGTTTGTGGAGAACGTCAAGGTGTTGTCTTGGTTCACACTAATGTTCTGTAGCTCTCTGGGAGCAGGACACCGGCGAGCTGTTGACTGTGATGGACGTGCCTTGGAGCGGACAGGACCCCCACCGGTGGAAGAGCAGCTCCGCTTTGTCAACGTTGAGCTTGAAAAGTGTCATTTATGATACATTTACTTTTCCTCATGAGCACCAGAACATCATGCTCAAGGCTAGTTTGTTAGGCGTTCCATGAGTGGGGTGTGTGATAGCCAATAGCAGTTCTTCCTCAGTAACAAGCCTGTGGAATCTCACGTACTGGCCAATCTTGGGAGGTGAGTTGGATAACTGGGTTTCACAACAGAATCCGAAATGTTAATCTTAACTGACTAACTTGAAAAAAGCTTGGAATGAAGTGTCCCCACTAAAAAAATAAACTGTGGTTAATAACTTTGAAAATAACCTTCCTGTTGGTTGGAGCACATGACTTAACCCATCTGTCTATGACGGGAATAAACACCAAGTAGCCTCACACACACACGGGGTTAGCCTGAGGTAAGAAGCTTTAGTTGGGACATATTTCACATAAAAAATATTTTGATGTGAAATATGTGAATTCACATCAATATAGTTGAATGTTTAAATGAGTTACGTGGTCTCCAGAAGTTGGACATTTAGATAGCGCTGTCGCATCCTGAAATAATAAGTGTTTAGCAAAATTGGAGAATGGTTGATATCTATTATTATTATTGTTAGCTTTTGTTTGTGTAATGTTACTGTTGTGTAATGTTATGGTTGTGTAATGTCAATGTTGTGTAATGTTATTGTTGTTTAGTGTTATTGTTGTGTAATGTCATTGTTTTTTATTAGGGCCAAAGTGGAAAAAGTCCAACAAATGTGTTCATTGGTTTAAAGCGCTAAAATAAATATGATACCCGAGTCACGGAATTCTCCATGTCCTTCTGCAGAGCCAAGGCTGTTAACGACAGAGTTGGTAAATAGTTGGTAAAGAAGGTACATTATATTATGACCCAAGTTATAAACATAATAGGGTTTCCATTACAGGATGGAGAAACAACAGAATCCCACTTCAGAATTGTTTCAACACAAAGGATTCAGTCTGATCAGAGGTGTTCATGACGAGGAACACATTGACTCACTGAAGACATTTGAAGTACGAGAGGACGACATATTAGTCATCACCTACCCCAAGTCAGGTAAAGGACAGAATCTGTACAACATTTGTCAATTATTAGTGCCATTTTATCTAGCCATTTGATGTTTTCTTTGTAAATATTGAGATATTGGATGTAACTCAATACAGGGACAACATGGATGCAGTACATCTTATCATTAATGTATCATGAAAGTGAAATGACCCAGGGCGATGAAGTTACAATGAAGCATGTTCCTTGGCTTGAAGTGAATTACCCAAAGATAGACTTTGGTAGGATGTCTTCTCCTCGTACGTTTGTCTCCCACCTGCCAACTTCGATGGTTCCTGATGGGTTCAGGGGCAAAGGAAAGGTAGGACATTTGGTTAAATGTGTATGTGGTTGAATTAGATCATTTTACCAACTAAAGAACAATGAGATGAATCTCTTTTAGGTGATGTATGTTATCAGAAACCCGAAGGATGTGGCTGTTTCATTTTACCACTTCCACAATGTCTTCAAGCATCTGGAAAACAAAGAGGACTTTGATGGATTTCTACAGCAGTATCTTATGGGGCAAGGTTGGTTTATCTGTGAAAAACAATAACCAGTGTTTCTCTTAAAGTATTCACCCCCTTATACTTCATAAAAAAATGGTGATTAGTGCCCTAATTTCCTGGAGGACAGTCTGTTTTGAGGACGGCTTATTTCTAGACTGATTCACAGTAGTGTCATATTCTCTCCATTTTTAACAGACTTTTCTGTGCTCTGGGGATATTCAATGTCCTAAATCTTGTTTACTACCCCTGATTGATGCTTTGAATTATTCTTTGTCTCCCAGAATTTGGGGTATTAAAACTGACATCATGTGAAATACTTTCAATGCACTCATTAAACTGTTTATGTGACGTCTAATATCAGTCGGTTTCACCACAGCTCATTCAGGTGTGATAAAGCAGAGGGGATGAACACTTCTGTAATCAATACATTTTTGTTTTATATTTATAGTTAATTTCCAATACAATGCGCTCATTCATATTTTTCATAGCAGAAACTGCCAAATAAATAAATATTTTTCGGCTTGTAACACAATAAAATGTGGAAAGTCTAAAGGGGTGAATACTATTGAGAGACATTGTAAATGGTGAAAATGTTAATTTAAAATATACAGTGTTATAAATGTGTTTAACGTGCTAAATATACAATAAAATGTGTTTAACAGTTTTTGCAGGCTCCTGGTTTGACCATGTAGTGGACTGGAATAGTCACAAAGAGGAATATGAAATGATCTTCATAAAATATGAAGAAATGTTAAAGGTAAGACATTTTTAGTTTTGATGGAAACCAAATAAGTAAAAAAAAAAAAAGACCCATTATAAATAATGTGATGTATTAATGGTTTGGAACTACTGATCTTTGTCATTGTTGTGATAATCACTTTCAATGCACTTTGTCTTAGGATCTGAGAGGTACGCTTGTGAAGATATCAAGCTTTTTCAGAAAACCCCTTGATGCTAAAACCATGGACAAAATAATAGAGAAGAGTAATTTTCAAAACATGAGAAAAAATCCGAAAGCAAATTATGCTAAACGTTTCCCAGCGTATTTTGACAATAGCAAAGACTCACTACTCAGAAAAGGTACCATCAAAAACATGTCTACTTTGTAATTTACTTTAACCATGAAGAGTTTTTTTTGCCTGCAGGGCTCCTGGTTTTATGGCATATTCATTTTAACCTGATGGAATAGATTTAGAGGCTGAAATCTAGGAAGTGGTAAATGTAATATCATAATAGGTTTGTTTTCAGACTAGGACAGTCATCTCATTTGTATTTCTATTTACTTGTGTCAACAGGAAAAGTTGGAGACTGGAAGACGGTGTTCACTGTTGAGCAGAGTGAAATGTTTGACAAGGTCTATGAGGAAAAGATGAAAGACTTCCCCATTAAGTTTGATAAGGATCTGTAAGAAAAAATAAGTTAACTTTGGTACAGTTTTGTCCCGATGATGCTGTGCGCTAACAAAAATCAAATATTTTAAAGGAATTGTGTGATTGAACAGTGACATTCTGACATGTCAGAGGCATCAATGACTAACAGATGGATCATCAACCAGGGTTAAATATATTTTTTCAGGCATTTGTTGTTCTATATTGGACAGGGAAGTTGAGAGAATTAACAAAGAGGTACCTTGCCAAAAGAGCAAAATGGTCAAACCACAAACCCTGTGTGTTAGAGGTAGTTGCCCAGAACCAATCGACCACAAAGCCTAACAACTACCAAAGTAAAAAATTCAATACATTACCCAGATAAAATGTATGTGCTTGCTAACTTTTTGGTTGTGAAAGTTACTCAATAATATTAGTGACCAGTTATAAAGTTTTGAGAAGGAAAGACTGATTAATGGATGCATTGAATGTATGGCAAAACCATCCTTTGCTCATAAACTGTGAGAAAAAGTTGTTGTTTTCCAAGTTTTGTGTCTCTCTACAACCATAATTCGGTCTGTGCCCATTTTGAATCTGTAGTTATAGTTTTATGTATATACACACGACGTTGGGTCTGATATTACAAAAATTATTGCGTAAAGGGCAAGATTTCAATTTTCACCTTTCTCCATTCCAGTTCAGTAAAAGCCCCACATTCTGTACAAACAATCTCTGAGGTTAAAGTGATCTAAACCCAAACGTGGAGCTCATGGGTATTTTAGACAAATGCGTGGTGATCTTGGATGTCAAATATCAGAGATAGCAAGGGCATGCTAATTCTCCATGACACATACAGATTGCTTCATAACTTTTTAATTATACTCACTCAAAATTATTGAATATCAGTCTGTCAATCAGCGCTGTAGAACAATCTGTGAGAACTCATGTATTTAACGCAACCACAGCTAGTTAGCATTTTGTGTAACATAAATATTCAATGTAATCTGCTGCACTGGTCATCCCTGACCCTATTTAGTTTAATATTACGCTGGACTTGCTGTCTCAGCTACATTGTTAGCATGCTATTTTTCCTGCTTGTCAAACGTAAGAAATCAAACTGTCATCTAAACTACTTTCAAAACCGACATTGCAGGGCTAACTCAGGTGTGATTGTGAACCTTCTTAAATATTATGCAAATACATAGAACATATTACACATCCAGTCCAAAGGTTTTTTAAGTGTTTGTTATAATGCCTTTGACACCCAGCCTGAACAACGCAAGAGCAAGCAACCAGAGTTCTGTGCTGGGTGAACACTAAGAGTACAAGTTATATTAATTAAATATACATTGAGTCCAGAGTCTATATATTAAACCTAGTCTAGGTCAGAGGCATGACCAGATGGACAAGGACAGGGAAAACCTGGGGGGATCAGCAAAGTGGCAGCTGGAATCATCGGAAATTGTCTTGATCTGCAACAACCATGTGGACTTTGGACAGGGACAGCAACAAGTCTAATTAAACCCTCACCAATGAGATGATTCCCCAGCAGCCGGTCACATTTTCCCTTCGATGTGTTATGCCAAGCACAGAAAACGTCCTTTCACATCGTATGTTATCCATTATCAGAATCACAATATCTACTGAGACACAGACGGTTTTGACGGTGGGAGAGCAGGCAACAGGCTCCCCACAGAAACCAGGAGTCCGAAACACATCAGAATCCCCCCCCCCCCAATGTAAATGAACAGGCCTGCAGATCCTCTCCATCTGCACAAAGATTCAAATGCCTTCCAATTACATGCATGCATAATGTGTAAAATTCGGTCAATTTTGCCAGCGCTTGACTTGGGATAAAATATGCGCAGGAACCTACAAATCAAAATGTGTTAATAAGGCTTGTTCCATTAAATTAGTCTATGTCTGTAGTCAAAGGCAGAGCTTTAATGGGTGCACCCATGGCAGCCAATCTTAACAAGTTTATCTTATGGTTGAAAAAAATATAGTAAGCATTACAATAATATTATTATTAATTGGCTACATACAATTTAGTTGACATTGAAGTGATAAACATCTATATTTTCCATGATACCCATAACGCTTTTGTATGATCAACCAATCTGTGACCTTGGTAGTGTAACCAGTGTTGCCAGATGGGTCAGTTTCACCGTTAATTGTGCTGTTTAAAACAACAGTGCGCAAATTTTATGTGGAGTCCATGAGTGATTGGGCCTATATTGTCAGTGAATTTGGCAACCCTGTGTATAACGTCAGATCTTGTTGGCTTGCATGCTAAGGATCTGAACAGTGGAAAATAAACAAAACATAAAAGCGGTAGGAAAGCCCTGAAGCCTAAGTAGTAAAAAAAAAAAAAAGGCCCAGAAACTATGTTTATCTCGTTTGAACGACTTAGTATATTGTTTGAACAACATAGTAAAAATATAATGAATCTTTTTTTTCTTTTTTTAATACTAATCGTTTGACAACTGAAAACTTTTCAGTGAAAACTGAAAAACAAATTCACCTCATTTAGGCTAATGCAGACAGATTATTGTCCCCATCATCATTCAGATCATCTTCTGGGCTGTGGTGTTGTTAAGTAAAATATTTTACACCATTTGTTATCTTTTATCTGAGCTAGTGTATACACGTATTTTCTTCTTGGTTTTGATTTGTTTTGACCCTTTCAGGGCCTTTTTCTTCTCCTTTTCAGTCCATTTATTTTCTCTGTCATTGTGTGCCTTTCCAACTCTAGCTTTTCTGTTGTGTGGGGCAAGATTTTGGTTTTTACTTTCAAGGTTTAGTTGCTTAGGCTTTAGGGAAGGGAAGTGTCTCCTGGGGACACATACCCCAAAAGGGCAGGAGAACCAGAAGCATCACTTATGGGTGATTGTTCAGGATTCCTGGTCCTGTTTAAGGGTTCAGGCTGAGCAGCAGATGGCTCCCCACTGGGTCTGGAACTGCTGGTGAGCAATCAGGGCATGGGTTGATGGTACAGGAAGGTCACTGGCTCAACTTACCCCTACCCTTTTGGCTCAAATTACCCAATCCCTACCATTTTAACAAACTTGTATCATCCAGCAGTTTAAAGCTTAAGTCATGCTTACAGTATAGCTTTTTGTTGTAAATTTCTAAAGCACTAGCATGTGTGTTCTTGTCTGTAATTGTATAGACATAAAAATCTTGACTCCGTGAACATAAAAGAAAATCACTTGGAATGGCCAAAAAAATAGTTTTTAACATGAATGTGCTTACAACTCATTCCATCTGCCTCACTCCACCACAGGGTAAATACAGTGGATGACTCTTTAAAAGTCATTAGTCACATGACCAATTTTATCTATGCTGGCCTAGAAAAGGGAGGGTTCAACTTCCCCACAGGCTCAAATCACCCTGTTCTCCCGCATTGTTGAAGCCTATTTTCAAAACACATATGAAGGAAATATACTGATCGTACACCTGCAACCTTAGGTTCAAATCAATCTCATCAGCAGGCACCGATAACAAATCAACAAAAGGTTCAGAGATGCAAAGCAAGCAGAATCCCACCGCCTACCTGTATGGACGGAGTTGATGAGGCCATGTCAAATACCAATAATCATCCTTTGGCAGAGCGCTTCCCAACACGTACTTTCTCCTCAAATGTCGCGGTAAATTCCGAATAATGTTTTATCTTGAAGGGGATGCCATGTTACAGCTATCCAACAAATGTGCAAAATCTTCTAAACAATTCCTGTCTAAGTTGTTCATGTGCAACCTTTCTTGGCTGTGTTGTTCGGTGCATTTGAAAAATAAACCTTGAAAGGATATAACACCAGGAAGGCCTATCATTGTTCTAAGAAGCGTCGATAGTAGATGACTAAATCACATTTTATATGGGTAGGCTAATATTATCATAGATATAGTTTTACCAGCCATCCAACCAACCAGAACCAGAGAAAATTAAACGCTTAATCTGTCACTGATCTTTTAGTTAACACACAGCGTCATCTAGATTGAAATGTACACACGTTAATGTCGTTTTTTACCCTCACAGAACCTAAACAAACATAATGGGGAAGTCTCATCTTACCCTGATAGACCTTGTCAAACGTTTCAGTCTGTTAACAGTCTTCCAGTCCCCAACTTCCTGTAGACACGTTATGAACCCCGTGGCTTTAGAAGTCTAGGGCGGATGGTAAGGACACCCGTAACAATCATGCAAATTGCTAGTGAAAAGGATCAGCGAGAAAAAAAGACACCGATAACCAAAGCTAACGTCAAACACAAAACATTTAATATGCTAACCAACGCTAATGTATTTCTTAGAATTTGTAATAAGTGGAAAACTTCCATCTATACAAATTTTCTTTGGAAGGTAGGTAGATAAGGAAGAAACCGCAGCTTAGAGGCATCTGTAGAACTGGCCTTGTGGTTTGAACAGTTGACCTGTTATGCCACAAATAAAGCACCCGCCGCAACTTTAGGGATGTGTCTGACTTATCTGTGTGACTGTTGATGTTGCTTCCTCATGCACATAAAATAAAATACATGAATAGAACTCTGGACTCAGAATCAGTTATTCCAGTAATTCATCTTAAGCAAAAGCTAGTGAACTGGCAGTCTTCAAGAAAATGTATTTGGTTCAGAAAATGTATTTGTACAAGCAGAGTTGGGGAGTAACAGACTACAAATAAACAATAAATGTAATCCCTTACATTACTTACAAAAATATTGTAATCGGATTATGTGCTTAGAGTGCAGGTTTATAATCACAATTAATTTATTTCATTTTGCAAATCCATCACTGGTGGCCATATTAATCGCAGGTTACGTTTGCACGAGTAAATCTTATTTTTAAGCGAAAGGATATCTTTTTTTTATGTACAACAATGGCAATGGCTTTTCAAGTAATTGCCATTTATTTTTCAGCAATGTTTTGATGTAATAAAAAAACACAAATAATAGAACAGGCTTAAGTGTCATTAGATTTTGGGTTATATTCAGATAATAAATCAGATTCTGGAAGATCGAGGTTTATTGGATTAATTGTAACGACTGAAAATCTGAAAGACCTTTAGCGTGTAATGTAGAGATGTAGCCCCATCATATTGAAGTAAACAGCAATGGTTTAGAAACCCATTTGCAAAGGCACTGCACCATACACAACCCATAAGGTAAAATGCAAATTCCGTTTATGGCCATCTATGTATACTCTAACATTGATTGATCCCACAAAAGGTTTCGTGGTTATAGATTATTCCTAATTGTTTTAAAATGACTCTTAATATCAAACTAATCAGATTATATTACTGAGTTTGAGTAATCAAAAAGTTATGTTACTGATTACAAATGTGGACAGGTAACTTGTAACTTTTACAGATTACATTTAAAAAGTAACCTACACAACCCTTTGTACAAGTCAGGTGACAGGAGGCTGCTGCATTGAGCGTTGTGTCGTTGATGACCTGAAGCAAGTTTGCATGGATTGATTTCTGAATAATCAATTTACATCATGTTATCATGCCCCATGAGTTTAAAACGTGTGTTCTTAGGTAAATGCTTAGTCGGTTGGGTATTGGCATTACCTGGACAGGTACTTTAAAAGAAGGTAGCAAAGAGCAGAAAGGCCACTCAGTTCCAAGATCATATCACAGAGTACTTCAACAGCATCTCCAGGACAAGTAAGATAAAGAAATACTAATATCACTGCTTCTGCTTTGAGTCTGTGTGGGCAGGTTACTTAAAAATGACCCTGTGACAATTTGCTGATGTAGCAAAACTTTATGAATGAATTCTATTATATGATAAAAAATGCTTATCGATTGACTTATTGTGCAAGATGCATGGGGGGTTGTTTTCCTTTTAGAACACGATGAAGACCCTCATTGTGATAATGATGTTCGCCCTCCTGGGTGTCCTGTTAGCACGCCCTTTCAACCAGGTTAATGTGGAGAAAGGTAAGTCTAATTGATGTCTAACATGTGTGATGGTCTGCCGGCACACTCCTTAGTATTTCCTAGAAAGTTTCAAATATCAACTGATGTGATATTCATATTTCCGTTTTTGATAAGACTTTCTGATAAGGGTACATGAACTACCATGAACAAATGCAGTGGTTAACATGAACGAATGATGAACGAAGATAACAGCCGGTTAATAATGATAACCCGTCTGTTTACAAATGCATCAACTAACAGAATGTAGTGTCATCCCCAGTTGGGTTTCATCTTTTATAAGTTCAGTGACATCTGATATTCATGTTTCAGCTCCAGAAGCATTACAGCAGGAAAATCCCAGTGCCCCTCAACCTCCCTATAGTTCTCTCTTTCCCAATGGTCCTCCACCTCCCCTCCCACCACGTCCCAACACTCCACCTCCCTATAGTTCTCTCTTTCCCAATGGTCCTCCACCTCCCCTCCCACCACGTCCCAACGCTCCACCTCCCGTCGCTCCACCTCCCTATAGCCCTGCCATTCCCCCTCGCTCTGGCCCTCGGACTCCATTTGATCAAAGCAGCGGGCTGGAAGATAAAGGTATGATTGCTGAAAAGTCCAGTATCCTATTTATGTTTGATTTCAGCCCACTGATATTTAAGCACGTTCTACTTTATCTTTCCCAACACACACAAACAAGGTATATAGGTATATAACATCGTTAAACAATTGTACGAATATGTCAAATTAATTATATTCAAATTCTTGGCAAGCAGTGTGTCTGTGTGGTCATCACTGTTAATTGCTTCATATGGAAATAACATTTCTCCTGATGTCACCTGTCATTATTCCCAACAGATGCAGATCGACAGTCTTTAAAACCTCTATCATCAATTTCCCTACCAGAAACACATAATTAAATTAGCTTCTGAATGATAATCTCTATAGAGCACACTGTAAGCTGTTCTGAAGTAAAGCACTGTAGGCTGTTATTTGAATGACAGCCTACACTGTAATGCTTTCCTTTAGTACTTGAGTAAAGCACAACATGTTGTCTGGATTGATACTGTGGCCATGTTGTACGGCTGATATGTTTAATAACGATCCTTCAATAAACCTATAACAAGCATCATAAACTCTATTCTCAGCTGTGTTTTTATTCAAAGATGTGCCTAATGTGCAAATATCACTCATTGCTCATCGAGTCAACATACTTTATAACATACTTTGATCTAAAGTAGTGATCTGCATGGGCAGTTGTTCCTTTGAGAAATAGAATACAGCATTTAGCATGTTTAAACATACAGCTATTTCATATGTGAAAATTTAGTGCTTAACTGAAAGTATTTACTGCATCTTTTATGGCCCGGGTCTAATTTAAGCACGCAAAAACTGCAACTTTTTTGTACACTGATTTAATGTCCGGATCTGAGACAGAATTAACCCTTTTTCTATTGTTTCATGGCCCTAAACAATACGTAATTCACAGACGTAGAAAGAATATACAGAATTGTCGGATGTTTAGCCAATATCCAGATTTGCTATAGAAGTTTATTTTCATCTTCTATAGCACAAAAATTACGTAGTTTATGGATGTAGGAAAGACAGCTTGGTGGGACATTGAGCCAAAATCCAGATTTGGGTCAGATTTATAGTTTTTACTATGTTTTTACTAGCCTTAAAAAATATGTTATTCGTGAGAGTTGAATATATGACATTGATGGATGTTGAACCAATGATTTGGACCAGAATAAATGTTTTTACTACGTTATTTGTGGTTCTAAAATATACTTATTTTATGGACATTGAAAAGACAACTTTCTCCGATGTTGAACTAACATCCAAACTTGGACTAGAATGACAGCTTTAAATCCACATCTTGTGCATATTTTATAGACAGGCATCTAAATTTAGAAACCATCCACACTGCCCTTTCCTCTAGTCCATCACAGGCACAGGACCATCCACACCTTCAGTCTGCTGCCAACCTTTCATGACACATCTGTTTCTTTCTCGGACACTGTTATGTCCCTACACATTAGTGTGTACTTGTGTTGCCTTCTGTGTTGTGTTGTCGGCTCTGTCCTAATAAGCATCAGGTTCTTCTGGGACTCGCAAATACTATTCCTGTCTCAGGGGAAGAGACAATTCATGTCACGCCAATTCAACTGTGTAATATTCAAGGCCTCTGTTGCATGCATCTGGTTCAAGTCCCCCCAAGCATTTTGACATGATTGAGATCTGGCCTTTGATTCGGGTATTCTAAAAACCTCTTATCTTGTTTTTCAAACTTTTTACTGTAGCTTCGCTTGGGTGTTTTGGATCATTGTGCTGTTGCAAGATCGAAAGCTCGGGTCAGCCAAAAATGAGGGGGTCACTTTTTCACATGAATATACTATATGTACCACGGATGTAGTGGTTTAGGTCACTAGACCACAGCCTTCAAATTTATCCATTAACAATAATATTCTGAGAGAAGTGTCTGCTGTGGTCTGTTGTGGAATAAACTTCCAGAGATAATCAACCATGCCTAATTGCTGCAGTTCTGTTTTGTTGCTAGGTTTGCAAATGTGTCTGACGGCTGTTATCTTTTACGGGTCTGATTTGAGTCTGCCGTCTGCTATCTAACTCACCTATCTAGAAGTGAAAGTGCATTTAGAAGGATTACGTTTTATATTTCTTTCAACAGCTTGTTGCTTAATTTTACTATTGTGTCCTTCAATACACCCTAGTCCTTCAATCACATCAGTGTACTAGTCCAGTATGTTATTGTTTAGACGTGTCACTTTTTCAGCACTAACAGTGGTTGCCTCTCTTGGTCGAAGAAGGCCTCACTACTCCTTTGAAGGCGTAACTGCAGTTTGCTTTACAAGTTAGCAAAACTAACAACATTTTTTATTATGAAAATTATCTTTGAACTATTTCTCCATAGTTAAGTAAGCCCAGTAGTAGAAAATAATGTAACAATAAAAGCATAATAAAATCTAGGTTCAGGATAGTCAAATAACAGTAAACAAATTAGAGCCAAAATACCAAAATACTGTAAGACACACACACACAGATACACTCACCAAAAGGATTATTAGGAATACCTGCTCAATTTCTCATTTATGCAATTATCTAATCAACCGATTACATGGCAGTTGCTTCCATGCAATTTGGGGTGTGGTCCTGGTCAAATCAATCTCCTGAACTCCAAACTGAATTTCAGAATGGGAAAGAAATGTGATTTAAGCAATTTTGAGCGTCGCATGGTTGTTGGTGTCAGACGGGTCGGTCTGAGTATTTCACAATCTGCACAGTTACTGGGATTTTCACACACAACCATTTCTAGGGTTTACAAAATGCCTTTTAGGGTGGGCCAAAATGCCTTTTCAATGCTACAGGTCAGAGGAGAATGGGCCGACTGATTCAAGCTGATAGAAGAGCAACCTTGACTGAAATAACTACTCGTTACAACTAAGGGTATGCAGCAAAGCATTTGTGAAGCCACAACACGCACAACCTTGAGGCGGATGGGCTACAACAGCAGAAGACCCCACAAGGTACCACTCATCTCCACTACAAATAGGAAAAAGAGGCTCCAATTTGCAAGAGCTCAGCAAAATTGGACAGTTGAAGAAAAATGTTGCCTTGTCTGATGAGTCTCGATTTCTGTTGAGACATTCAGATGGTAGAGTCAGAATTTGCCGTAAACAGAATGAGAACATGGATCCATCATGCCTTGTTACCACTGTGCAGGCTGGTGGTGGTGGTGTAATGGTGTGGGGGATGTTTTCTTGGCACACTTTAGGCCCCTTAGTGCCAATTGGGCATCTCTTTTATGAATAGCAGCAAATATGTCTAAAGTAAACCAGGGTTTTGATCTGTTCCACTCTCATAGTCTATTATAGGGAGTGTGCATATCTGTTATGGAATTAACAACGCCAGTGAAATGCTCTAGAGCCAGCGCTGCTTCAGGCAAATCAGAACTTGCACATTTGGATTGGAGAGACTGGAAGATTTTTTGGAGACTCTAACAGAGAGGCTGGGAGACTTGAGATGGGCAGATTTCCTTATTAGAAGTCAGAACGTAACTGCACAAATTCCGTGCACAAATATAAAATGACTCATGGATGCCAATTGATCCACAAAAGCACTCTCCAAAATTCTGACACAAAAGTGTTGACAGGCAAATCTGGTTGCATTTATACAAATGCTTGTGGATAGTTCCAAGTCAAAGGTTTCAACTAAAACACCCCCTCAAGTCAGAATTCCAACTCAGAAAGTTGGAAGACCACACTAGCCTCAGTTTGTAATCCAAGATGGCAGCTCCTAGTATCAACAGTAAGTGAAAGCTGTTGTTTTGCTGTTAATTTTAGCTGTTTTGTTTATTTATTTCTCATTAAAACTGTTGTACACTTTTAGTACTGTCCAACTGCTGTCTGTGGACATGTTGCTACGGTGTAGGGATTACAGTTATTGTAAATTTGAAATCTGTTACTCCCCAACTCTCTTTGTACAAATATATTTTCTGAACCAAAAACATATTTTTTCACTTGCTAGAAGACTGCCTGTTCATTTGCCTTTGCTTAAGATGATGTACTGGAATAATTGATTCTGAGTGCGGAGTTATATAATGTATTTTATTTTATGTGCATGAGGAAGCCACATCAACAGTCACAAAGATAAGTCAGACATATCCCAAAAGTTGCGGCGGGTGCTTTTTTTGTTGCATAAAAGGTCAACTGTTCAAACCCCAAGGTCAGTTCTATCCAGTTTTACAGATGCCCCTAAGCTGCAGTTTCTTCCTTATCTACCAGCCATCCAAAGAAAATATTTATAGATGGAAGTTTTCCACTTATTACAAATTCTAAGAAATAGGTTAGCATTGGTTAGCATATGAAATGAAATGTTTAGCATATCACACAGTGAGGTGTGAGGTGTGAGCTGTGTAAGCTGTTTGAAACAGCCACCTGAACTCAGTTCACCTTCGTCACAGCAACACACATACATGGGACTTCATAGAACACAGAATTAAACAAAATCATGTACTATCAAATTATCAAACAATGTACCATTTCCACACAGCGACAACACGCTATGTGCTTAGAAGGGAGCTGTAACGTTAAAGTGAAAACATCTCACCAAATATTTGATGCTTCAGCATAATAATATGCAACAGTTGCCCCTGAAACATTTGGCCTGACCTGGTTTGGCAAAGCAGATGAAAAGCTGGTTGCAAAAATCAGGATCTCCGGTTCTGCTCAACACAATATATGTGCACAGGGCACAAAACGCGCTAACTCAGATGGTACTCAGACCCAAACGGTGAAGCCAGAAAGGCAAGGCCACATCAGAATTCTAAACATTGGTCCATCAATTAAAACAGAATTGATGGACCAATAACAAAGAAAATGCATGACATATGACTCTTCATTCCCCAACCAGCAGGCTCAGGAACACTTTCTTTCCAACTGCTGTAACCCTGCTGAACTCTGTGACCCATCACTAACCACACCTACCATTTGTATTTCTGGACTCTGACACTGCCTTGCAAAGTCTGAAGTTTTCAGGTAAAGGGTGCAGGAAATAAATATTATTGTGCAGGTGTTATTATTTACATAATAACAATGGATGTGATCTATATATATATAGCAGAGTGCAAACAATGCTGGAATGAATAAATCATCTTTTGTGCAGGTGTGATGTATATGAGGTTGGTGGATATGATATATACAGTATGTATACAGTATGAACAACACTTAATTACAGGATGACAAAAAATAAATAAGTAGTAGACAGGTGGATGTGAGGGTCAGAGTTACTGGGTGGTTATACAGGGATTGTGCCTGAAACTGTTCCTGTGTCTGTTCTTCAGAGTGATGGCCTGTGGATAGAAACTGTTCCTGTGTCTGTTCTTCAGAGTGATGGCCTGTGGATAGAAACTGTTCCTGTGTCTGTTCATCAGAGTGATGGCCTGTGGATAGAAACTGTTCCTGTGTCTGTTCATCAGAGTGATGGCCTGTGGATAGAAACTGTTCCTGTGTCTGTTCTTCAGAGTGATGGCCTGTGGATAGAAACTGTTCCTGTGTCTGTTTTTCAGAGTGATGGCCTGTGGATAGAAACTGTTCCTGGGTCTGTTCTTCAGAGTAATGGCATGTGGATAGAAAC
>JACXGJ010010258.1:0-22330 GCA_016801105.1 Esox niger | reverse complement strand
ACTGCTGCTGTGTTGTGATGTATATGTATTACTACTGCTGCTGTGTTGTGATGTATATGTATTACTACTGCTGCTGTGTTGTGATGTATATGTATTACTACTGCTGCTGTGTTGTGATGTATATGTATTACTACTGCTGCTGTGTTGTGATGTATATGTATTACTACTGCTGCTGTGTTGTGATGTATATGTGTTACTAGATATGTTTTACTACTGCTGCTATGTTTTGCTACATATGTTTTATGACTGCTGCCATGTTTTACTGTATTTGTTTTACTAGATAGGAGCAACCAGCATTAACTCTTACTGACCGGTCTCATGCCTGATGCTTCCAGGAGTCTGTCAACACTGATCATACATTATTTGATTATTATGGGGTTTATTAGGTGGGATGATGTTGACTCTTTCGATGAAAGTGTTTTCTGAACAATGTCTGTTCTAACAAGCTAATAATCATTAAGGTGGAATACATCATTTTTGGGTTGTTGTCTCCTCCAAGGTGTGTGCTCTTTATCTTTGTTCTAATCTTTATAATCTATTTCCTGGTAAGAGGCCATGTGTCTATGGGCTTTATCTCTGACTAATCACATTGTTTTCTATGCACAAAATTCCAGAGATACACAAACCTATGCTCAATTAAATAAAATAACACCTAAAATCTAGGGTTGTTCTGTTTGGAGACTAATGTTTGGATTTGAGTAGAGGGGAAACTTTAGCTGTGAAATTAACTAACTGCCTTGGTTGAAAATAGAAAATTAAAACAGAAAACAAATAGTTTTTCTTCATCATTAATATCAATATCTTCATAAGGCACCAGTAGCATACAAACCAATCACTGTAAATAATTAGAAATAAAATCTGAAGGCATTTTTCTCTGCTCGAACAACACTTACTGAACTCAGTACAAAGCATCACTAAAAGCTGTTACACCTTTAGAAGAAAAGCTCCTCCTAACAAGAGGTATTATATTGTGAATATCCAGGCGATGTATAACCAAGAAACTACATAAGATCTCGCATGGCAGACACATAGAACCTGATGTTGGTAGCTGTCTTAGTGTGTCTTGTATCAAACACACTGATTTTTACAGCAGTGAATTCATTAACAAACTGATCATCCTAATACTCCACTGAGATCCGGGTAATAATTTACATTTTAAATAAATACCCAGGTATACATTTCTCCTTTAATAAAATTATCTCCTCATGAACTATTTAACAGAGTAATCCTGCGCTAAGTCTTAAAGACAGGTCAGGTGCTTTCGATTTTGTTTTTAACAAACAAAAGCAAAGCCAGGCCTTTTTGGCTGCCCTTCCTACCCAGATGAGTCATTTTCACTCAATCATTCTAGAAGTGTAATAAATCATCTCATCTATGCCTTTGTAAAAAATATGTAATAAGGTATTTGTTATCATTAGATGACAATAAATAAAATTATTTAAAATCTTTTTTTTAATTATTTGTATGACTTTGTAGCTTTGAGCGAATTGTGGCTATTTTAAACCGTGATAATGCTTGGGAAAACTGGCCTTGCAATGGCTAAGATTTTTATATTCGAAAGTTAAATTCCCATGGCTTTTCTAGTATGTGTGAAGTTCAGTCAGTCCACAGCCTACAGTACCTCCAGGAGACCAATGTTAAGCCAGGACAAGGTGGGTTATGTAACTATATAAATATATAGTTTCACCAAGATAATCATAGAAAGAATCTGAGCACAAGCTACTATGCATGTGACCAAAGGAGAATATGGAGAAATTTTGATTTTTATCTGCAAAACTACATTCCTACAGTGTCACATTGTGCGGTGTCTTCTCTGGTATATTCCACCAGAGGTGAAGAGTCAAGCGCCCGTCAAGAGCTTGTCAGTTATGTCAAGAGCTTGAAAGTTATGTTAGCAACAGATCAATTACACATGATGATCGTTATCAGGCAATATCTGAGTTTTGCGCTCAACTCTGTGTCGAAAACAGTGAATTAGGTTTGCCTGCCAAAACATCGTTCACCAAGGGTTTTATACATGAGTGTCAATAATAACCCTTACACCATGTAGGTTTAGATAAGACATCATTATTTTCAAGATCCAGTGTGCGATATTGTAGTGGAATGTGAGGCTGACAAGTATCTCTATGTTAAAACAGCTCATGCTCGCTCATAGTATGCCCTGTCAATCCAGACCGACTGCTCCTAGAGAGCACTGATTTACATCAGAGGTACACTCCAACATATCGCCCTTCTCATGCCATAACCACGTCACACACTAGCCTCTTTTATACATGTACCTGGGTCCAACAAGATTCCTTTGCCCAACAGGATTCCTTTGGCTGGATCCACATTCTAATTGTCCCCACAATTTTTGACAGGTTAAGAGGACCCATTACTGATGCAATAGCCCCAGTAGTGTACTACGGTATAATACTGCATCATGTAGTACTCCATTATGTACAGTAGTACTGATCTAAGATGTGTGAAGCCTGGTATAAGCAGAGAAGCATTTATATGGTAGGTAGAGAGTAGCATTTCAGTTTGTTAAGATCCCAAAATAAAAAACACATTTTTTAAATTAACATAATATTTGTGTGGTGGACTCACAGAATGTCTTTCCCACTCATTTTGGTGTTTTCAACTTTTTTTTGTGACAATTGGGATTTTTTATGTTTTGGATTATTTAAATCCTGTAAATCATTATAATGTACAAAACATCTGATTACTTAAAGGAATACATTTATAAGATGTACTTTTATATATATAAATATATATATATATATAAATATATATATATATAATATGTAAGACGATATATACTTGAATAGGTGTGTTCAAACTTCTGTCTAGTACTGTATACAGTCCCTTCCAAAAGTATTGGAACGTAGGGCAAATTCCTTTGTTTTTATTGGTCACTGAAGGCATTTGGGTATTAGATCAAAAGATGAGTATGAGGCAAGAGTTCAGAATTTCAGATTATATTTCCTGGTATTCACATCTAGATGTGTTACAACAACTTAGGACATAACACCGTTTGTATTAGACCACAGCATTTTTAGGTGAGCAAAAGTAATGGAACAAATAATTGTAAAGTAAATAACCTTTTATATATTTGGTGGCATAACCCTTGCTTACAATAACTGCCTCAAGCCTGCGATTGACATCAACAAACTGTTGCATTCTTCATTTGTGATGCTATTCCAGGCTTTTACCGCAGCTTCTTTCAGTTTTTTTCAAGGTGTTTTTCCCTTCAGTCTCCTCTTAAGGAGGTGAAATGTATGCTCTATTGGGTTAAGATCAGGTGATATTATCTTATATTTCTGCTCTTTGAGACATCTTCGAACAGTGGATTGTGATACTTTCCCCCCTGCACTGTGGAGGTCGTTGGTGATGTCACTTATGGATGTTTTGGGAGTTTTCTTCACAGCTCTCACAATATTTCTGTCATCAACTACTGTTGTTTTCCTTGGCCGACCTGTCTGATGTCTGTTGCTCAGTACACCAGTAGTTTCTTTCTTTTTCAGGACATTCCAAATTGTTATGCTTGCTATGCCCAATGTTTGTCCAATGGCTCTGGTCTATTATCCTTCTTTTCTCATCTTGTCAATGGTTTGCTTTTCTCCCATAGACAGTTCTCTGGGCTTCATGTTGATTTATCCTCTTTAACACGAAATGCAGTTTTCATAGGTTTAAATCAAGGATGGAAACTTAGACTAGTCATGCAGAGCTATTTAATGTTTGAACAATCAACCTAAAAGGCAACACCTTAGCAATAAGAAACATCTGTCAGTCAGTCATATGTTCCAATACTTTTGCTCACTTGAAACAAAGGGTTCAAACAAAGGGTAGTATGTCCTGAGTTGTTTAACACATCCAGATGTAAATACCCCGGAAATTAAAGCCGAAATTCAGAACTCTTGTCTCATACTCATCTTTTGATCTTAAACCCAAATGTCTTCAGTGACCAACAAAAACAAAGGAATTTGCCTCGCCGTTCCAAAACGTTTGGAGGGTATTCTATATTTTATATATTGTGTATTTATATATCGCAGCTGAGGAATAGACTTGCTTCCCTGTTTTGAGCCAGCCAGTATTCCGGATGGGATTACAGCCAGAGCCTGAACAATTAGTCATAATAATAAAAATAAATTGAAGACATACCTTTCTTCCAATTTATGGTTTGGAATCATTCGTGTCTCAAGACAGATTCTTTGGATATGAGAGGATTAAACATGGGAAGTTACCTAGGACAGGTACATTTATGAGCCACTGCTTAGTAGCATAATCACATTAATGGGAGCTATACAGAATTAGCTGTTACCAATGCTGGGAACTTCCTTTAAAATAAAAATAGAGACATACGTATGGTATTCACAAGTTCACCTGACTCTGTGAAATTTGTTAAAAATAATTTCTTTAACATAAAGTGCATTTGTAAACATAGACATTATAATTTAAAGTTTAAAGTTCATGCGCCAATCGGCGTTTCTATAAAATTTTACAGCATGTAAATGGATAAAGCTGAAATGTAAAACGTATTATATATTATTACTACAATTTCTAACTTTACAAATTGTAAAAAAATGTCATGAATGCAGGGTTCTTATCAGTGGAAAATCACCATCTACTACCTTGGGACAACCTCGTGCCAGATGTAATCTATCTTGGTGTCAATGGGCGTGAAGGAGGAGGGCCGGTCTGTAGCGGGGTAGGGCCACAGCAGGCCCAGACTTGGGACACACTTGTGACACACCTCTCCTCCAGCCGATATATACCTGTGCTGGTGTAGCCTGTGGTTTCAGGGTCACAGCCACGCTCAAGGCCGCTCAGAGCATCACTCGTCAAGCATTCACTCAGCCACCACCATGGGGAACTTTTGCCAGGGATGCAAAGACTACTTCTGCCGGCCGAAGAACACCAACATACGAATTAAACTGCCCGTGGTCTGCTTCACCTGGCAGGTCGCCATGATCATTCTCTTCGGAATCTTTGTCCGCTACAACAGCGAGTCGGATGCACACTGGTCAGTGACAATGATGCAAAATAACATCACCAGCAATATAGAGAATGACTTTTACTACCGATACCCCAGTAAGTACATCCATTATTGCTTGGCTGCCAGGTGTATGCCTCAGATAGACAAAATACAGCAAACTGTTGATTCATGGTTGTTTCTTCATTGCACAAATATATTATTCCTTCATGGCTTGCCTGCTGTGTTTTAGACAGTTACCTCTAATCTTTTGAATGTATGACTATTTCCCCAGGAATGCCCTGGATATATGTTATTCTATAGTAATGCAATGACAGTTGAAATGTGCGTCGTTAACTTGTGTCAAAACTGCGTATCCGCTTTGCCAAATGTGGACCCGTGGTTGTTTTGGACAGTTTATTGTAATTGTAATAATTTATTGATTGTTACAATTATACCAGATTCTGATGGTGCATCTTTGATGATGGTCAAATTGAAATGGTGACAAGTTAAGGTCAACACTTGCAATGCCATGTTGCATCTCTTTCATGCAATTTTCTTCCTGTAGCTTTTGTTGTAAACTTAGTTTATTCTTATAAGCTTGGCCAAAGTGCAGAGCTGATTTAAACACATACAACTACACTAAACAACTTGCATTGGATGATTTACCAGCTTTAATTTATTCCCGCAGGTTTCCAGGATGTCCATGTCATGATATTTGTGGGTTTTGGGTTTCTCATGACTTTCCTGAAGAGGTACAGTTTCGGTGCAGTCGGATTCAACTTCCTCATTGCTGCTTTTGGAATACAGTGGGCTCTTCTCATGCAAGGCTGGTTTGGCTCTCTAGATCCCTTGACCGGAAAGATCTTAATTGGTGTTGAAAAGTAAGTAATGTCTATTTTTCGAATGACAGATTATGTTGTATATGCGCACACAGGATGACAGATAGAGAACAAGCTTGGCTGATGACATGCTGTTTATAGTGCTGAGACAATTGCAGAATGTTAGTGATGACAATATACTTTACCCTAGACTCGCTTAAGCAAATTGTCACCATCGGGTAAACATGCAGTTTGGGACATGGCAAAAAATATATATATATGTAATCCCTGTTCTAGGCTAGAAGTGTGTTAAAATGTGTGTTTAATCGCTGTTAGATTAGCCATGAAATTCTACATGTAAATGTGGTGTTGATGAAATTGTGCTCATATAGTCACATACATGACATCTAAAATGGTTTGGTTCGACGGGGCCACGTTTCCAACAACAATCCTGGAATACATCTTTAAGTAGAGATGGTTTAAACAGATAGACAGGTGTTTACAGTGAGCTAATAAACACATTAACACAGTCAGGGAATTTGGAACCTTTTAGTTTGATTTTATAATTTGCATTTTCCTCGAGACTCGTAGATCTTCAGGGGGAATTCTACGGGGAAAACAGTTCAAAGACATGAGTGTTGCCTTTCTAGTCCTGCAGGTATTATTGCTGCATGTTTGACTCTCTGACAGAACTCTCTCGTAATACTCATAACTAATGACTGTCTCTACCCCAACCATATCTTTCTTTCTGCAGTCTGATCAATGCTGACTTCTGTGTAGCAAGCTGTCTCATTGCCTTTGGGGCAGTGCTGGGCAAAGTCAGCCCGATCCAGCTGTTGGTAATGACCCTGTTTGGTGTCACTCTGTATGCTGTGGAAGAGTATATCCTTCTTGACCTCCTTCATGTGAGTCCCATCAAGCGCTATATGAACCTTCAAATATAGCATCATACTAGCCAAGGCTGGATATATGGAATTAAAAAAATAGAATTCTCTAGGTGACTATAGAATCCAGTGTGTAGGAAAGCACTCGGTCAATCAAACTTTTCCGTGAAAGGAGTACTGGAACTTGCTTTCCAGTGACATACATTTTTTTTATTAACACTGAATTAAAACAAGTGTGTTGTATCTCTTTTTTGTGCTTTGGGTATTCTTGCAATTTCAATGTCTGGGAATGTGCATTTTAAATGAACACAAGCTAATGTGTTGTCATGCAATCTGTCTGATAGTTGCACATTTCAGCATATTAACATTATGGCATCTGTTCCTATGCAAACTTTTATGTTAATAATAACCCATTGAATGTAATCTCTATGGGCTTCAATAACTAGCAGCAACCACAACATGCCAGGGCTTGATGTGCCTGGTATCAAATGACTGCTTCTGTCTCCACAGGTTAAAGATGCTGGCGGCTCCATGGTCATCCATGTTTTTGGAGGTTATTATGGTCTGACCATCTCCAGGGTCCTTTATCGGCCTCAATTGCACCAAAGCAAGCGTCTCCAGGGCTCTGTGTACCATTCAGACATCTTTGCCATGATTGGTGAGCTGCCTATCCCACTTGTGATTTTCTAACAGCTCATGAGGGCATTGGCAGCCTGAATATTGTGGCTGCCACTCCTCTCACCCCACCTGTTTGTCCCTGTCCTTGTCCACCTGGTCATGCAGCTGAATCTGGACAAAGTCCTAATGCGTTTATTACTTATTAAAATATGTATTCTTATTATCTTCATCCGGCACAGTCAGAGAAGGACTGGCCACCCGACAGAAGGTGGTTCTTCTCTATGTTTCTTCCTAGGTTCCTATGTTTTTGTGAGCCATTATGCATCAACCCTGTTGTTGCTTGCTCTTTGGGGATTCAGACTGGTTGTGTAAAAGCACTTTGTGACCATTTTTTTATTGATGTTTTAGTTAATGGTTCTGGTCTGAATAGTTTTCACGCTGGTCTCTGCTTGGTTATCTTAAGTTTGTGTCATGGCTGTTTTAATACATGTGTGGTGACTGGATGTGTTTGAACGGTCTCTCTACAGGCACACTGTTCCTGTGGATGTTCTGGCCCAGTTTCAACTCGGCCATCGCTTACCATGGAGATGGTCAGCACAGGGCAGCCATCAACACCTACCTGTGCCTGGCTGCCAGCGTCCTTACAACAGTGGCCATCTCGAGCCTCTCCCAGAAGACGGGCAAGCTTGATATGGTAAGGAACCCTCACTGTCTGTGTGTGTGTATTTACATGGCCATGTGTGTGACATCCTCTGTAGCTGTCAATTCAGGGGCATTCCTGAATACATTTCTGTCGACACAGTCCTCATCTGCTATAATTGACTGACAGCATCTTTGAGTGTCATGACCGGTGCTGTGTCTTACATAAAAGGTGCACATCCAGAATTCCACCCTGGCAGGAGGTGTTGCCATGGGGACGGCAGCTGAGTTTATGGTCAGCCCCTATGGTGCTCTGATCGTTGGGTTCTTATGTGGAATCTTGTCCACCATGGGCTACATCTTCATTTCGGTGAGTGTCACCACTGGCCTCCAAGACAGAATATCTGGTCTAATCATTGCCAAATGGTGTGTGGTTAAACCTTTTCCTGTTTCCACCCAGCCCATTTTGGAGAAGAAACTGAAGATCCATGACACATGTGGAATTCACAACCTGCACGCTATGCCTGGAGTCATCGGCGGGATAGTTGGAGCCATCACTGCTGCAACTGCCAGCGTGTCTGACTATGGAACCCAGGGGTCAGTCATGACACACAGTCAAACAACACAAGTCTGATCATTGATCCCTACATAAGAACAGGTGTTAGATATGATTTACCAGTTAACAACTCACAGAACACTCATTAATCTCTGTTGCATTCGCAGCATTGTCTGTAATCCAAACAGTTGCTTGACAGGTATTTTGCCATGTACATCATAGTGACTACACTGACATTGACACTATGACTCTTCCCAGGTTGATCAACACGTTTGGCTTCACTGGAAACTTAAAGAACAGATCTCCGTCAACTCAGGGAGGATATCAGGCTGCTGGCATGTGTGTGGCCATGGCCTTCGGGATTGTAGGCGGAGCTATCGTTGGTGAGTTTGGCCACGACAACGTAGCATCATAAAGTCAAAAGGCAGGTTCAGAGGAGGGGCAACATTTAAATAGCTGTGATACATTGATTGGGTCAATGTTTTATTGACTGAACTCAACACACCTGGTCAGGCTGGTTAAATGTAAATACAGCATATTTATTGGGAACGTGGCTGCCTACTCCAGATATAGTAGTAATAATGTATTTTATTTAGAAAGATTGATTAAGGTTACCTACCTGAAGGAGAATCTGAAATCTCCTGTTTCCAGGTTGCATCCTGAGGTTGCCCATCTGGGGCGATCCGGCTGATGAGAACTGCTACGATGACGAGGTGTACTGGGAGGTAAGTACAACAGACACACAACACCTGCATTATATTTTATAGCCACTAGGTGGTGCAGTTGGCTTTGATGTAGGCACATAATGTTGCCTAAAGACGATTCTATCTACATTTCATTTATTTGATAATTATTAGTGAGTGTGGGCGTGTGTGTGCATGTGTGTGTGTGTGTGTGTGTGTGTGTGTGTGAGTGTGTGAATTATTATACAGCTCTGGAATAAGAGTTTTTTGGGAAAAGAAAGAAAAAGGTGCTGTGGTCTCTTGATTATTTCCAGAGCTGTATATTCACCGATGATTTCTTGCCAGGTCCCTGATGAAGATGAAGAAAATCCAGAAAGCATCCCACCCATTCTGGAGTATAACAACCATATGATCCACAAGCAGCAAGAAATGTAATTCCCACGCAATTAAATACAATTTTCTTTTAAATAATGTTGAATTTATTTAGCAATGATGTTGACAATTCTGCGTGATATCATGAAGTGAGTATACTCAAGGAATAGTGTTACATAAAGTGTATTGACTACTTATTCCACATGATGTTATATTAGGGGAAACGTGTGACTTGCATTCTGATTGTGTGGTTTGTTGTCCCTCACAGATCTGAATCCAACTTCTCTGTGGATCACTGTGGAGCTTAAAGGCAGTGTTCGTAGGGGTCTGCTGGCTGATTCCCATGAGACTTGGCTGGAGTTCCAAAACCTTGATGCATCTCCTGAAGTATATTATCATTCAGAGGACTAGTTTGGAGATGCTTTTATTTAAAACCAATTTAAATGTTCACTATAATTGGGTTCGTTTTCAAACAAAATGTTTGAAAATACATTTCCAAATTGTGTCCTGGTTAAATAATTGCATAATTTTATAAGATATTTCTTAAAAATACAAGCTTAGGCACAAAATGTACAGCTGTGGTTTGTCCATGAACAAAACAAATGATATTACATAATAGTTAATGTTTACATTAACCTATAATTTTATTGCATAAAGTTGTTTGTGGACATGTCTCACAGATGTAACACTGTGCCACGCTGCTAGACTGCTGAAAAACCAAGGATCTGCCATGATCCTAGAGACAACCAACTATGCCATCTGTGACATTGTACATTTTCTTACGATTGTCTTTTGTCAGAAATATAATAGCTTATATAAATATTTACCGTATTTAACCAATGCCCCAGTAAAGACAGATAAAGGATGTTTGGTTACATAATGTATTTACACAGCTTTTAAAGCTAGTTGAATAGCTTACATTCTTGCCTAATCATGTTTTTCTTTTACTGTTGTCACTATGACAGAATTTATGTGAATGTTTTATGTAATTCTGATATCTGAATCTGATGTAAATATTTTTTTACTTAAATGTTGCTATCCATGTAACTTAATAAATTCTTAGTGATGTGAACTGTGTTTGCTATTTCTCTATGAAGAAAATGCAGTTACTTGTTTGTAATCCAACTACTTTAAGCATGCTGTTACTCTGTGATATTATTTATCCTACAGTTATTGTAAAGCTTATGATACGTAGCTTCTGGAAAAAATTAAGACCAATCCAAAAAAAAATATGTATCAGCATGTACATGTATGGCTGCCATTCCATTCCAGTGTCTGTTAAATTCCAACACAGGCACACCTCATTTTACTTAATGAGGTATGGGCTAGGTGATTACCTGTACCAAATCTAATTTAACAAGGAAAAGTATTAAAACCACTGCTGTGGTCATCACTATCCTCTTGCAATAGGACCAGCTGGATGACAAAGACAGCACAAGTAGTACCTCAAAGGTAATTTGAATTAAAAAAAATAACTATACAGCTTTACATAAGTTGAAAAGAAAAGCTTTGAAGGAGGAAAAGAAGGGTTCAATTCTTGCTTTACCGGCAGAGGGATACAGTGAGCGTCAGGTTGCTTCCATCACGAAAATTTCAAAGGCAGCGGTTCCTAAAAACAATGTCAAGCAACAGACACTGTGGACAACAAAACTACAGACTGGCAGAAGGCGAAAACGACCGAGTCCACCGACCGAGGTGACCGACAACTCATTTGAATGTTCCTCAACAACCATCGGGAGAACATCTGGTGACCTACACATTTTTTTGGCAAGGTAATCTTCTCTGATGAGTCAAATGTTCAGCTTTGCCCAACATCTTGTCATCTAATGGTTAGACGGAGACCTGGAGAGGCCTACAAGCCACAGAGTTTTGCACCCACTGTGAAATTTGGTGGAGGATCGGTGATGAACTGGGAATGCTTCTGCAAGGCTGGAATCGGACAGATGTGTCTTTGTAAAGGACACATGAATCAAGCCAAGTACAAGGTCATCCTGGAAGAACACCGGCTTCCTTTTGCTCTCACAATGTTCCCCAACTCTGAGAATTGTTTTTTTCCAGCAGGACAATGTTCCATGCCACACAGCCAGGTCAACCAAGGTGTGGATGGAGGATCACCAGATTCAGCCCAATCTCAAGACCTGAACCCCATTGAAAACCTGTGGAGCCATCAAACAAAGCCTAAGTACTTGAATTTTTGTGCCAGGAGTGGCATAAAGTCACCCAACAGAAATGTGACCGACTGGTGGAAAGCATGCAAGGACACATGAAAGCTGTGATAAAAAATCTGGGTTATTCAAACAACCCAGATTTTCCTAAGATAAAACATTAGCATTGTGTTGTAGAAAAAATTATATGAATACATTTTCTTTGAATTATTTGAGGTGTGAAAACAATGCATCTTTTTTTGGTCATTTTGACATGTTGTCTAAAAATAGTTACTCTAAATGATAATATTTTTATTTGGAATTTGAGAGTAATGTTGTCAGTAGTTTATAAAATAAAACAAAACTGTTCATTTTACTCAAACACCTATGAATACCGATGAGTAGTAAAACCAGAGAAACGGCTAATTTTGCCGTGGCCTCTTAATTTTTTCAGAGCTGTATACATGAAACAAAATCAGATGTTAGACCGATACTTTGCGAATATCTGAGCAAAAAACATAGTTTGTCTGTCTTAAATACTCTCCAGTGCTTTGAGCTCCAGCCAGTCTGGAAAGTATGTAGGGTATCTGTTCTGTTTCACGATCAAACATCAATGTCATTGCGATGTGATGATCTGACAGAGGTCGAGACAGAGACCTATGGGGGTGTTTTGCATAAGTTGAGATGCCTATTCAGTGAGAGGTTAAAGGTTAGATCACTCAGTTGTCACACCAATGTCAAGTGCTCACCCCTCTCACTTACTGTCAGTAACTGGGCGTTGGCCTTGTCAGTCTGTTAAAAGTCCATCCCCTCATGTTTTGCCCGGTGTTCTCTGAACACATATGCATACATACTCACTCCACAAACTGAGTATTTATGAATAATCTCACACATCCATATACAGGTCTTTTTCTTGAGTATCTGCTTGAAGTCCCAGAGGGTAAATGTATTGAACGTAAATAGAAGGCAGAGCAGGTCATTGCCCACAGAGAACGTGTGGGTGCGTTGGGTTAAGGACAGGGGCTTGGAGGTCGGTGTTGGCCACCCCAGACTGGTTGACCTTAAGGCCCCAGGGCCAGACTCCACAATCCCAGTATTCTCATGGTAATGGGGCGTAACAGAGACACCCTGATGGTAGGCGGAGCAGTCAATAGGGTCATTTCCTGATCCATCCCCAATATATTTAATGAACTCCAAACACACAGTGTGGACACTGCCTTTGTGGCTGCTCGGCAGACCAACAGGTTTTATTGAGCTTTTGTAGCGGTCTCTTAGAATGACATGTTCCAATATAATTATCAGGTTAAATCTCTATCGCTCTCAGTTGAAACGCAATAGTTCCTGTTTACAAATAACTACTCATTTGCAATGGTAGTAGTCTTCTACTGGAACATGGGAAAATGAAACAGATTTCAAAAGTACGGGCTTCTTCATATAACAAATTTCATCTGGAGTAGCATATCTCTTGGCTTTGCCCCTTACATCTCAAGTAGTACATTTTTAAGAATTCCTTTCTTATCATTTAGATGGAATGAAAGTGTACAAGGGCAAACCTGACATGAAGGCAGCCTGCAGCAGCTCCAGCCCAGGTTTAGGAGATTACATGGAATTAATTAGATGGGCACAATGGACAGATTTCATACAGCTTTTCCATGCGTAGGAGGTACTGGAGCAGCAAACTGAATGAAAGCAGTCCACCATCACCCTCAAAACATCCTTCCTGGGCATTTTTTTTCCAAAAGAAAGCTATCAAATTATGAATGCATTTCAATACATTGCACTACATACAAAAAGATGACTGTTGACTGTAAAAAAAGATGACTGTGACTGTTATCTAAATACATTGCTTGAAATGGGAAATTATGCATGTCTGTGTGCCCTTGACCAAGGCACTCAAGCCCTGTTGCTTCAGTAAGTCACTCTGGGCAAGTGGGTTGGCTAAAGTACTCATATACAAATGAAGAGACCACAGCACCTTTTTTTTTCCTCTCCCAAAAAGTCAAAAAGGAAAGTTTTGAGAGAGGAACAGAAGGGTTCAAATTAAAAGACCACTGCAAACTGAACACTTCTTTTCCTCTCTCAAAATATTCATTTTCAACTTTTGCGGAAAGGAAAAGGTGCAGTAGTCTTTTAATTTCTTTCTGGAGCTTGTATAAAATTCATAGCAATCTCTGGGAGAATATGAACTTCACAATAATATATTGAGACCTTTCAAAGGGAATGTGTTGAAACTGAGAGAGTGACCAGGACCGGACACTGTCGACTGACACTGATGGATAATGCCTGGAACACTGGGTGACACACGGTGACATTCAAAACAGACATGTGATCTTCCCATGTAGAGCCCTGCCCGTGCACGTGCCTGACAGCATGACCCTGCAGTGAGTTAATGGGTGAGACACAAAAAGATAGACAGAAAGATAATATACCACCAAAGACAAACACATAGATCACTCAATTCTCTAATCCCACTCTCTCTGCCTGAGTCTTTACCTCAGATTAACGCTCAGTCTCCTCCCTTTCCCACTGACAAGTTTGAACCAAAAGACTGTGAGTTTGATTCCATTGAGAGGTGTGGGCTCCTTCTTGGTGTGGGCTGGGACCACTTTAGTAATCAGTTCCAAATGACCTGTATGTGCTGCCACTGTTAACTTTCTTGTTTTAAAGGTTGAGGGAGTATGGGTTTTTACTTTGCTACACAGTGCGGACCAAGACATAATAACATTGATGAAGATACAATATGGTTCCCTATAACTGCGCAAACTGTTAACTTTCAGATGCTCATTCATCCTCAGATCAACCCACGACGCATTAACCCCAGGGTCCCAAACATGACCCACGGAGCAAAGCACAGCTAGGTATTTTAAGCGGGCTGATCTCAGCCACCTGCCATACACTGTGTGTTTGTGTTTTGCTTACACATGTGCGCTTTGTCGCCTTGGGAAAGTTTATCAATTTGGGTTTTCCCTACATTATCGTTTGAATGTGTCATGTTTGGAATATATTTACTCTGTACAGGCTGGCAAGTGAATGTGCAGAAAGTATAAAATGCAGAGATGCCAATAAACGTGACATTTTAGGAAACATAGTTCTCAGGAATTATTTCTTTAGTTGCCTGTTGCCAAATCCTTTACCAAGGTTTTTTGGTCCTTAACCAAGGAAGTGTGGAGTTCATTGTATACACTCTATTTCATTAGATGAGGGCCTTTCTGGCAAAAGTGCTTCTAATTTCAATGTAATACTGCCCTTTACTAGGTATTCTATAAGGTAAGGATGTCTAGCTATGTTTCCAGTGTTTATTGCTTCCCTTAAACATATTATTTAATTTGAGTGTTGTTATTGCTACAAATGTGTTTGAGTGGCCTATTAATTTAGATGGTATTAGCTAACAATGCGCTCTTGATTTATGTTCTGTCAAATAACATCTTTAGCTGGCTGAGACAGAGGGTCATAAATCATTACTGACAAACAATTAGCATTACTCACCAGCTAAGAGGTGGAATTTGAATGTTTTTGTGCCTGGATATGTGTCTATAATGCTATGCTATCTTGGCTATGTACAGTTCACACTGACAGTACAGCTGAATTATTTATCAGACAAGCAGCAACAGTAAATAAGCCACACAAAGAAGCTTGAAATATCCCATGAAATTACAACATTTACTGCCAAAAAACAAGATTCAGGAAACTGACAACCTCCTAACATCTGATAACAGTCCCATACTGGCCAAACCCATTTAGATAGTCCCTTTTTTGATGCAGTCATTTCCATGCATGTTTATAGTGTCCATTCAAGACTTTGTTAATGTTCAAAAAGACATTATCTGAAGCTAGACAACTTTGATGGTGGCTAATGTCAATAAATTATTGCAAAATCAGTGTCACTCTTTGCCAGCATGTGTCCAAACTACTGATGGAAACAACATCACTGTCTTTAAAAACCAAAACCAGCTATTTGTCATCAATGACATATCAGGCCTAAAATGCTAAAAACAATTGGCTAGATTGATGTTATAAACCTGTCTTCTTCTGTTGAAAAGAATGTTAACCATTTGACAGTGAATGTGTGTTTAGTGAAAAATGTCAACTATGTCACAGATCTTATCCTAATTAACAAGATTTATGAAGAAAAATGTCAAATGTGCATCTCATCTTTTCCCGTTTAATGCAGTTCAGTTACCTGGATGAAATGGTGCCTGTGATATATTGAATCTAATGTTGGTGAGAGAAAAAGAAGGAAAGAGTGAAAGCCAGAGTGAGAAGGTAAATCGTTGCACAGGGACGAAGTGAAAGAAAACTTGGGTCAAATCTCATCTTCCAGCTAATGAACACAGGTTGTGAGGGACGACAGAGGAGGCTGTGTCTGTGTCTGTGGGATTGTAACAGAGATGTTCCTCTTAATCCTCTGTGTTTCGGGCTAGGCGGGCAGGCAGGTGGGCAGACCCTACTGTTAGCCATCCTGAAAGAACCCGAGATGCTGAAGGAAAGTGGGGGGCGGGTCTTTCCTGGATCACATGACCCTGGGAGTATGTGTGAAACCACACTGGCCACCATTGTCCCCTGGACCCAGCCTGATGTGAAAGGCTGCAGAAAGCCTGTAATCAGATTAAAGGTTGCTGTGAGGGGGTGGGCAGATTTTTGGAGAATGTGTGTGTGTATTGGGGGGAGGGTCTCTCTCTAATCAGTACCTGCCATTGAAGTGCAGGAGAGGGGCTAAATGACACCACAGGGGGGCATGGGGGTACGGGGCCGCAGGGACAAATTGGTCTTTTGTTGGTGGGGGATAACGGCTGGGCCGTTAGCTGGGGGCACAGTCAGCGTGCTTGGAGTGTGGTAGAATAGGTGGGGTGGGAAAAGGAGTTCTTGGTCCTCGAGAACAAGGTTGGGGCCTTCTCCCTCCTGCCCTGGCAATTATATCACTTTGTGAGCTGATTGATGCAAGCTGCAGTGTCCATCTGGGCGGAGAGATTTCTATTCTCAGTCTAACACTGGACTCACCGACCCTCTGCTCAGTGAGCTATCAGGGGCTCTTCTGCTCATAATATAACTCATCATCATCATCAGGCATCTTGAGAGGTCTGTGCCTGTCAGTCAGCCATCATACAACACCGCAGCTCACTAATGACAGACAAAGGCTTCTCTCAGCTTCCCTTCAAGTCCCAGGTGGAGTTTTAATGGAGAGAGCCCTTCATCTAGTTGCACCATTTGATTTGAACACTGAAGCTGTGGATGGTCTTTTGTGCTTAGGTGCTCGCATGGATGTGATGCAAATTGAATGAGTTGGAAACGTGTTTAGTTAGGATTGTCACCCTTTTGGAACATACTGGGAATAAAATATGAACATTGGTGAACGGTACGAGGAATCTTCATCTCTCCTGTTTTCCACACATGCCTACTGCCAAACTGTCACAGAAAACTATTCTGATTTGATTCTTTCATGTGAGGTGACAAGCGGATGTTGATTTCTCTATGGAACCCTTTCAGGTTCTGAGGAAATCCCACTACCAATGGTGGGTGGTAAAGACGGTGTATTCGTTTCATGTTCTGCTGCTGGTGATAGGGGTTTGATTATATTTTAGAGAATTGTCCTGATCAGCCTTCAGGTGTCCCCTCCCTGAGGACACCGCTTGCATTGCGGATTGAGGAGCAGGAAACATTTTATGAATCATTAGCTGGGTTTGATTGGCCGATTGAAACACGATGACGCACATCATTAACAGGACGTTGACATGTAGATGTTGGCTGTTGATTCATCAACTGTCTATTGTAGGGCACAAAGCTATGTTGCTTGGATCATTTCTGCATCATCCGGCTGTTTGATACTTTTTTTTTAAAGTACATATGCCAGTCAGAGAGGATGTCTCACCCTTTAGACTCTGTTTATGTGTGTTGTGACGGTAGCGAGTGCGTCAAAACAAAAAACAACAACACGAAGCAACTGCTTTGATTGTCTTCTAATGAGAAATGTACCACACGGTCTCCAACAATACAGACACAATAACCTGTGAGGTGCGGGTGTAAACCAGGAACTCAAAGAGACAATATAATGAATAACAAGAAACAGGTGTGTGTGAGGGGTGCCCTGCTGCCATCTTCTCCAGCCGGCGGTTAGAACACCGCCGAGGTGGAGCGCCTGAGAGTGAGAGAGCACACAGCGCCATGTCTCACCTCACTATACGCTGTTTACTGACACTAAGTGGATGTTTCACCTCACTGTACACTGTTTACTGTCACTGAGTGGATGTTTTACCTCACTATACCCTGTTTGCTGTCACTGAGTGGATGTCTCACCTCACTATACTCTGTTAGCTGTCACTGAGTGGATGTTTTACCTCACTATACTCTGTTTGCTGTCACTGAGTGGATGTCTCACCTCACTATACTCTGTTAGCTGTCACTGAGTGGATGTTTTACCTCACTATACTCTGTTTGCTGTCACTGAGTGGATGTCTCACCTCACTACACTCTGTTAACTGTCACTGAGTTTCTCCATTCCACACTAATTCCTGCCCCAGAGCACACATAACCACACGTAACCATTCAAAACTGAAAGATTCACTGTCACTACAGAAATGCAAGCAGAACATTCTTAGTTACTAATTTATTGAATTTGGATTTGGTGACACAGCCAAAGAACACAAATTGAACTGTAAAACCGAGCCACAATTAAAAAAAGTAGAAATAAATGTCAGTATTTATTTATCCACAATAGACCTTAAACTGATATACAGTATCACTATTAGACTTCAACATTGTATTTGTGGTCCTGAAAATAAGCTGTGATTACAGTACTTTATTCTAAAAGCATGAAAATGTAACATATGAAAATAAAGCACATGTAAGGCAGTTGTTGGAGCACAGGGTGCTGCTGGAGGACCAGTTATAATGACAGGGTTCAGGCCCTGATTACAAGCCCAGCGGTCAGCCCAGCCCCAGCCCTGATAGGGACTAATGGAACGGAATAAACTGATTGACAGCCTCTTTTAATCAATCCCTTTCTTAACAGACAGGAGCACTTAAATTATCGTCCTTCACTGGCCAGGGAAAAAAGATGGATACCTGACAGAGGGAAGGAAATGAGAAAGAGGGAAAGAAAGAGGAAAGTACGACAGGGGCCTGAATTTAACCCACTGTCAGACAAAAGGATGTAGAAAAGCCACAGCCCTTTTGTTTCACCATCTGGGGTGGTTTTGGATGTTGTTAAGCCATAACTTTGAAAAGAGACTGACTTTTTATATAAAGGCCTTCTTTTATAGGAATAGGTCTGGCCTTTCATAATATTAAACAAAGCATTCAGTAAACATATGTTCATTCTGGATATAGATATCTGAGTTACATATAATTGCCTTTAGTTACAGTGGATCTAAAAAGTCTACACACAACTGCTAAAATGCAATTTTTTTATGATGTAAAAGAATGAGATAAAGATAAATCATGTCAGAACTTTTTCCACTTTCAATGTGACCTGTAATGTGAACTTTTCAATTAAAAAACAAACTTCGAGGGGGAACATTTTAAAATATGAACATTACATTACCTGGTTGCATAAGTGTGCACACCCTCTTGTAACTGGGGATATGGCGGTGTTCAGAATTAACCCATCACATTCAAACTCATTAAATAGAAGTCATTACACAATTACCATCATTTAAAGTTACTTTGATTAATCACAAATAAAGTTCAGCTGTAGTAGGATTTCCCTGACATTTTCTTAGTTGCATCTCAGAGCAAAAAGCATCAAAGGGATGTTCTTGTTGAAAGAAATAAGTCAGGAGAAGGGTACACAAGAATTTCCAAAGCATTAGATATACCATGGAACAGGGTAAAGACAGTCATCATCAAGTGGAGAAAATATCTCATAACAGAGATATTACCAAGAACTGGATGTCCCTCCAAAATTGATGAAAAGACAAGAAGAAAACGGACCAGGGAGGCTTCCAAGAGGCCTACAGCATCATTAAAGGAGATGCAGGAATTTCTGGCAAGTACTGGCTGTGTGCTACATGTTACAACTATCTTCCGGATGCTTCATATGAATGGGCTATGGGGTAGGGTGGCAAAGAAGGAAGCCTTTTCTTACAAAGAAAACATCCAAGCCCGGCGTGGGAAAACGTGTTATTGTCTGATGAAACCAAGGTTGAACTTTTTGGCAATAATTCCAAATGGTATGTTTGGCACAAAAACAACACTGCACATCACCCAAAGAACACCATACCCACAGTGAAGCATGGTTGTGGCAGCAACATGCTTTGGGGCTGTTTTTCTTCAGCTGGAACCAAGGCCTCAGACAGGGTGGAGGGAATTATGAACAGTTCCAAATACCAGGCAATGTTGGTGCAAAACCTTCAGGCGTCCGTTAGAATGCTGAAGATGAAGTGGAAATTCAACTTTCAGCACAACAATAACCCAAAGCACACATCCAAATCCACAAAAGCATGGCTTCACCAGAGGGAAGATTTACGTTTTGATATGGACAGATTTGGAGCGCTTTAGCAAAAAAGAGTGGGCAAATATTGCCACGTCAAGATGTGCCATGTTAATAGACTCCTACCCCAAAAAACTGAGTGCTGTAATACAATCAAATGGTGCTTCAACAAAGTATTAGTTTAAGGGTGTGAAAACGTATGCAACCAGGTTATTGCGAGTTTTATAATTTTTTTCCCCCCTCAACGATTTCAGTTCATTTTAACTGAATTGTTCATGTTATAGGTCACATTAAAGGTGAATAAATACATATTTTGTCTCATTATTTTACATCACAAACACCTGGCATTTTAACAGGGGTGTCTAGACTTTATATTCACTGTATTTTGCAATTCATTCAAACCAGCAATGCAGCATTAATCATTAGAATTTTTTCCAAAGGTCAATACATAACTTAAATTTCTTTCACATAGGAATTGCCAGATTGTTTCAGGATTTTTTGGTAATGTATATACAGACACCTTTTTTTATTTAATAATGACTATATAATATTGTTATCCCAGAGCTGTGTCAGTACATGGGCAACTAGGCTATAGTGACAGCCATGTAGTTTGGGCTATAGCTTGTTGGCTTACTGATGGCATGTATTACCGTTTGGTAAGTTTTAATATTGTGACACATTCGTATGAATTTATCTTCCAGTTTAGTGTTAACTATGATTTTTGGAAGGTACAATAATTTCTGCTATTAAACAGCCAAAACCAGATCTGCATTAGAGTTAGTTACTATCTATATTTTAAAAAGCTGTGTCAGTGAATGACTATGAAGATTGTGGTTTTTCAACTTATTAACTTTGATTGTCTGAATGGAATGTTGAAGTTTAACTGGTTGAGGTCCTTTCTCATTAATTGTAGAGGCTTCTGGTATTTTGTCCCCAGGAAGGTTCTGTAATTAGAGGAATGGGTGGTGTTGGTTTTCTTTTGAAATTTGACTTTTTTATACAGTGGGGCAAAAAAGTATTTAGTCAGCCACCAATTGTGCAAGTTCTCCTACTTCAAAAGATGAGAGAGGCCTGTAATTTTCATCATAGGCACACTTCAACTATGAGAGACAAAATGAAGGGAAAAAAATCAGAAAATCACATTATAGGATTTTTTATGAATTTATTGGTAAATTATTGTGGAAAATAAGTATTTGGTCAATAACAAAAGTTCATCTCAATACTTTGTTATATACCCTTTGTTGGCAATGACAGAGGGCAAACATTTTCTGTAAGTCTTCACAAGGTTTTCACACACTGTTGCTGGTATTTTGGGCCATTCCTCCATGCAGATCTCCTCTAGAGCAGTGATGTTTTGGGGCTGTCGCTGGGCAACACGGACTTTCAACTCCCTCCAAATATTTTCTATGGGGTTGACATCTGGTGACTGGCTAAGCCACTCCAGGACCTTGAAATGCTTCTTACGAAGCCAGTCCTTCGTTGCCCGGGCGGTGTGTTTGGGATCATTGTCATGCTGAAAGACCCAGCCACGTTTCATCTTCATGCAAAATCTCACGATACATGGCCCCATTCATTATTTCCTTTACACAGATCAGTCGTCCTGTTCCCTTTGCAAAAAACAGCCCCAAAGCATGATGTTTCCTCCCCCAATGCTCCACAGTAGGTATGGTGTTCTTTGGATGCAACTCAGCATTCATTCTCCTCCAAACACGTCAAGTTGAGTTTTTACCAAAAAGTTTGGTTTCATCTGACCATATGACATTCTCCCAATCCTCTTCTGGATCATCCAAATGCTCTCTAGCAAACCTCAGATGGGCCTGGACATGTACTGGCTTAAGCAGGGGGACACGTCTGGCACTGCAGGATTTGAGTCCCTGGCGGCGTAGTGTGTTACCGATGGTAGCCTTTGTTACTTTGGTCCCAGCTCTCTGCAGGTCATTCACTAGGTAACCAAGGGTGGTTCTGGGATTTTTGCTCACCGTTCTTGTGATTATTTTGACCCCACGGGGTGAGATCTTGCGTGGAGCCCCGGATAGAGGGAGATTATCAGTGGTCTTGTATGTCTTCCATTTTCTTATAATTGCTCCCACAGTTGATTTCTTCACACCAAGCTGCTTACCTATTGCAGATTCAGTCTTCCCAGCCTGGTGCAGGTCTACAATTTTGTTTCTGGTGTCCTTTGACAGCTCTTTGGTCTTGGCCATAGTGGAGTTTGGAGTGTGACTGTTTGAGGT
>JACXGJ010010257.1:0-22331 GCA_016801105.1 Esox niger | reverse complement strand
ACACACACAGAGACAGAGACACACACAGAGACACACAGAGACAGAGGCTACTGGTGAACAGTCCGGAAAGGCTTTGGGCCCTACTGGAGTTGGTGATCGGTGACCACTAAAGTAAAAGCAATGTAATGGAAACCCAATGAGAAGAACTTTCCACCAATTTGCTTACAACAATTAGATGAGTAGTTACCAAAAATAGAAGCCATTCAAGATCACTGGGCCACATAGCCAGGGTCTCTGCACCCTGAATGAAATCCACTCAAGACAGAGGGCTTGGCCGATCTCTCAAGTCAAAGATAGCGTAATCAAGCAGCTACTGTTCCGTGAGTTAAAAGGGTCATTCGGTTACTGGAAAGTACTAATTTCACATGCTTTGCAAACAACAGGTCTAGACTAACAGTGAAATAGTCCAAAAAGGCAGGTAAAAGACAGCGAGCAGGAATGTAAGTATGTGTGTGTGAACGGTTTGAGTTGTGGGTATGTGTATGTGTGCGCGATAATCAAAAATAAAGGGATGGTACCTGAAGAGGGACATAGTCAGGTAGCCATTTTATAATATATCAGTCTTATGCCTTAGGGCTAGAAGCCCAGTTGTTGCTGTATTTCTCATATCAATTGAAAAATGTACGCTTATATCAGGAACTGACGAATGGTTTAATACTATTTTTGCCCACAGTTTAGAATGCTTCACAAAAACACCATTCATACAATGCTCACGACCAGACGTGGGCTGAAACTGTGGCCGGACACATTCCGCGTCTACCGGGCGGAGAGGTAACTATGGTCCCTGGCTACAGTTGATGTCACCAACAGCAGCTTCTTGGCAGACAAGGTACGGCGTCGCTCATTGGTCAGCTGGTTTACAGATGACGACGGCACCCAAACCTTCCCTCAACATGACCACTCTCTGTAAACGTTGAATCACGTGCACCCTGGTCAGGAGTCGTTCCACGGAAGGAACGCACGCCGTGGCATGAATCATCCGTTTGGAATACCAGCTAAACATGACGTTATGGCCACTGGATGAATGGAAACAAATCATCCCGTCTCCCTAATGTGATTCCACACGGTGCCTCTCCCCCATGGCACAAACAGTAATCATGTTAGTAAGTATTACTGTTATTTGTACAAGCAGTCTGACAAAAGTCTGACTGCTGCTTATAAGTAATCCTGCAGGGGACATAACATGACATGAGCCCATCTCTCACATCCATAGTAAACCCTAAAATGTATAGTTGTCCTAAACAGCGGTCTCACTAAATGCTGAGTGGCGATGTGATACCACACTAAAACATGCAGACCAATTCGGTTCCTTTGTCAATAATTGGCCTTCGAAACAATCAGATCAACAACTCTGGCAAAATACGCTAATTGGGCAGCCTGTGTGAACAAACCCGAACGACAACTTGTAGCCAACCTCCACCACTGAACAGCAGTGTCCCCTTCGATACCGTGGGTCAATAAAACACAGCAAGTAGCTCATTAAATAGCACGGAGAGGGAAACAGAAAGAGTTGTGTAAGAAAGGTTACTAAAAACCCAGTGACGTCAATGGCCAGGGCGTGTGACCGGCTCCTGTAGGAGGGAATGTGGGGACCTGGCGTCTAAACATGACAGATCAATCAGCGCTCTGTTTTTACTATCACCCAACACCAAAGATAGCACAGGCTCAGAAAAGGCAGTAAAAACACCAGCGATATAAATACTTAGGTTTACGTCAGTGACATGTCTAATGCTTAAAATTATAATTTTTATTTAAAGTCTGTGGAACCAATATGTGTTTCTGCCTGGACGACAGTGGCTACAATCACCGGTACTAACAAGTCTGCCGAAAAACAAGCATGACGAAACGCCAACGGTCAATTGGCCGAACGGGGGAAACTGCTAGGGAGACGGGACTTGAACCCAATAAGAAAATGCTTGTAACGTAAGGTTGTCCTCCAGCCAGAACGTGCCTGGTCAACGCTAAACATCAGCGGCCAGACTTCTCTGCTCTGATTCGCTGATCTGCCTGATCCAACAGGTTGGAGGCAAGAGTCGGCGGTCGGACATTCCGCCTTTTTTTTGAGACAAAGAAAACAATGACTCCTGCCAGCAGCAGATGACTCACGTCAGCAGCAGATGCGCCTCTGGCTCGGCAACAGCTCAGTCTCAACACTTATACTGACCCCCCCCCCCCACCGAAATGTAGCCAATGACACTGGAGAATCACTTTGAATGACTGCCTCGTTGACCAATGGGGTGGCAGGAATTGAACCACCCATCACCCTCCGGCGCCCCCATCCCCCAAAACTTTCCTGGACCTGCTACAGTTGAGAGATCCTTCGGTCTTTGTGTTTGTAGTCTGGGGAGTGTGTATATAGTGGTGTGTGTGTGTGTGTGTGTGTGTGCGCATGTATGTGTTTAGGTATGGTCTTACCTAGTGAAAACAGTGTCCTTTGTGTGTGTCTGAGGTCTGTGCGGTGGGGGTTTCTGAACACCCAGAACAATGTGAGCAGGGCTCAAGCAACAAACCAGGGGAAATTAGGAGGCACCTGCATATGGGTGTGTGTGTGTGTGTGTGTGTGTGTGTGTGTGGCTTTTGGTGTCCGTGCTACTTCACGCGTATAAGGCAAATCACACTAAGAGACCATGTTAGGAAGCAAAGTACCAAGGCAGTGGGAGAATACCTTTGTGGTGATTGACTGGTCAACCTAGAATGTTACACAAACCACATCCGGACATTACTGTGGCACCTTCACAGCGTGCTGGTCACTGGGGGAGGGCCGTAGGAGGGAGCTGCACATCTTATTGGTCCTCAGGACACATGCGGAACTCTAGATACAGAGTCCTCCTTTCCTTTGTCACCACACGCATGAGGTTTCTAACAGTGTTTTAAACATCAAGGAGACATGGCCACTTTCACTTGCTCTTCTTGTTTCCTGTCGGAGGCCACCTGGGGGATCAGTAAACCCATTCTATGCCCTCTATGAAGTGTACGCTCTCCCTCATGCCCTGCATTCCAGCAGGGGAAGGGCTGCGTGCACTGACATGCCATCTATCCATCCCTGCCTCCCTCCCCACAGCCTGGCTAAACAAAGGAAAGACCCAACATAGAGAAAGAAGAGACCCAACATAGAGAAAGAAGAGAGACCCAACATAGAGAAAGAAGAGAGATCCAACATAGAGAAAGAAGAGAGATCCAACATAGAGAAAGAAGAGAGATCCAACATAGAGAAAGAAGAGAGAGACCCAACATAGAGAAAGAAAAGAGAGACCCAACATAGAGAAAGAAGAGAGACCCAACATAGAGAAAGAAGAGAGACCCAACATAGAGAAAGAAGAGAGACCCAACATAGAGAAAGAAAAGAGAGACCCAACATAGAGAAAGAAAAGAGAGACCCAACATAGAGAAAGAAGAGAGACCCAACATAGAGAAAGAAAAGAGAGACCCAACATAGAGAAAGAAGAGAGACCCAACATAGAGAAAGAAGAGAGACCCAACATAGAGAAAGAAAAGAGAGACCCAACATAGAGAAAGAAGAGAGACCCAAAATAGAGAAATAAGAGACCCAACATAGAGAAAGAAGAGAGACCTAACATAAAGAAGAGACCCAACAATTACAAATTAAGAAGAGAAAAGATGGAGACCCAACAGAGAAAGAGAAAATCTAGGGCTTATCATTTGAGACTGGTCCATTGCAAACGTTAAGCTTGGTTCAATTTAATGCAGGCCTATATTCAATTATATTTGGGCCCAGGCGCTAACGTGACAACATCCTCTCAACTTTCAACAACTTGCCACGAGGCTGTGAGAAACCGCTTTAATTATAAGCACATTCAAATTGCCGGACCTGGTTTCAGAAAACTGGACGTGGTTTCAGAAAACTGGACGTGGTTTCAGAAAACTGGACGTGGTTTCAGAAAACTGGACGTGGTTTCAGAAAACTGGACGTGGTTTCAGAAAACTGGACGTGGTTTCAGAAGTGCGGGGGGGGGGTTTGGCAGAGTGGGAAAGGATGAAGAAGCCATCTTGTAAATAGTTTTAAGTTGGGACATTCATGAGAATTACCAGACCTCAGTCTTTCTCCATTTCCACGGCAACTGATGTTTCAGCTGGGATGCACTGGATCATATCAGGCGGGCAGGATGGAGAGGATTAGGAGGAAGGACGAGAGGAACGCGGAGGAGCGGAGGGGGAAGGAGGCCAAAAAGAGGAGGGCCGATGGACTAAGAAGTGAAGCCCGGTAAATGAGGAGAACTCCAAACAGGACAGAAGAGGGTTAACGAGAAAAGGACACCCCCTACCGCGGACTGGGTCTCACATCCCATTTCCAGGTCCCGTTCGTGCCCCCGTCATGTTACCTCCCTCTTCCCCACCTCTGTATCTTTCAGAGGTCTCCAGAGCTTCACCTCCACCTCTGCTCTGGATGGAGAGGAGTGAGCGGAATGAGAGCTGCCCAGCGGGGGGAAGGAGTGGGAGCCGCCGCACTGGTCTGAGGTCAGACGCTCAGCTGCCATGGCAATGTCAGGAAGGTTAACGGAGCGCTGTCCTGTTTTATGAGTTGACGTCAAGACTGTCCCTCAGCCTGGGAGTTTGCTGTGGACTAGGAGAAAGGGCCAATCATGATTCACTTTAAACAGCCATTGCAAACTTTGGCTACAAACCATCAGACGGGTCATGCCAACATGTTCTTCGTTATTTGCCAAATCCACTTAAAAGTACTATCAGACCAAACATGGAGTGGATTTCAGGTCATTATTAATATACTTTTGTTTCATTTGTACATGCCCCGAGGAGGGAATAGGCTGGTCCGAGAGCTGTCCCCACGGGAGTCCGCTTCTGGAATGCCTAAACAAACACGGGTCAAGTTCGGCGGCAGTCGGACGGACATTGGCGGTTCACTCAGCAATCGGATCTGTTCGGGAAAGGGACGTCCAGCACCTGACAGCAACGAGGGGTGCTACTCGAATCTGTTCCCGGGGGGTCAATATCAGGCTCCCCTACCTTCTCGGACAGCGGTTCCTCAGGTGAAGAACAGCAGCGATTTTGCGAGGGGAAAATGTCCAAAATACCTCAGACACCACAACCTGTGGGAAAACCGTGTCTTGACCTTGATGACGTCAGACACGCGCAGTTGGTCAGGTATGTCTGCGGAACATCCATCTGGCGGACAGCTGTGCGTGTGACACTAAAGGTGAGCCACAGCGATCCATCACAGACGACATGACACCAGATGTCCCCGGGGCTGAGGCCAGCCGGCCAATGCGTCGACGCTGCCTCTGACTCACGTTCCTGTGGTCTGTGAATGGGGGGTGGGGGGGCTGGCTTCCTGCTAACGAGTAGCAGGGCTCTATGCTGGACTGGCAGATCTGGCAGCCCAGTCACATAAAAAGTATGAGGATGGTAACAGCAGAAAGAAATGGGGATAACTGATGTACAGATCTGGCAACCGATCTGTTATGACAGAGGGATTAAGTGGCAAAAGCACAAGCTTTGCCATTTTATCACAAACCTGTACGTTTGGGGACCCGAAGTACCCAGAAAGATGAAACACAAATGTTTTTTGGCAGGTACCTGTTAGGTTTAGGAATTATAGCTAGGCTTAGGCATCACCCTGGGGTCCTGAGGCTAAGGAAAGGTTACGACAAGGTTTGAGAGGCGTCACTCTCTGTGTTTCGAGGGAAAGGGATAGGTTCCCCAAGGCTACGGTATCCTGAATTCTCAGAAAGGCTTGTGAAATCAACATGGAGAAGAATGTTGGCTTTCTTAGGAAAAAAAAACCATAGGAGCCCTAATCCAGACACGCACGCACGCAGGCACGCAGGCAGGCAGGCAGGCAGGCAGGCAGGCAGGCAGGCACGCAGACACGCAGACACGCACACCTTTTCTATTCTTGTGAGAACTCCTAACCCCAATAAAACAGGCAAGATATAATCAAATTTTTGATGGTATTGGTGTGTGCAGGAGTCCCGTGCAACTTGCTTTTACTCTGGTTGACCGTAAAACCTTTCAAACCTAACCTTAATGCCTAATTTAATCAAACTCTAATGCCTAACCTTAACCGCTAATGTCTAGAAGTAACCCCAATTGTAACAGCAATCCAAATTGTAAGCTTGATGCCAAACCTAAGCCAGAACTTGACTTTTTCAAAAGGTCCTAATAAGGGCAGATTACTGATATTAATTAAACATATTGACATAAACACGGGAAAAAGACAGACCGAAGTGTGTCCATGGACAGACACTGTTACATTGTGGAAGCCATGTTTGGCTTGGCATTCACCAGGGTTCAAAATCCATGAGCCAGACATGAGTGTCTTCATTCATCTCCAAGGTTATAGGAACAATAGCACCACCTGCAGGCCAATTACGACCACTGCAGCTGTGCCACAACAATAGTCATCCCCATGTAACCCTAACCACCACCTACAGGGCCCCATTTCACATTGGAGACCTAGTTAAAAGGTACACTCTGGTCACAGACCTCAGCCTTTCTCAAACAATATCACCGCCAGCTACGATCCCAGTCATTGCTCGGACATCACCCTTTTGGACAAAAGCAATTATTTGATTGTAGGTGAAAGCGCTGGAAAGAGGTTTCAGGCGGATGATCATGTGACTAAATTTCCCCAACAAACTAGCATCCAGCCACTTGAAAGCCTGGTCTCTCACAGAAGTGCCTGGCATTAATTAGTCTTTTTCCATTCTCCATTTCTTATGTGGGTGTGGACGCAAAAAGGTGCTCGTGACATGCCTGACGCGGGCCTTTATTTTTGTGTACAACTTTTTCCTGAAACCCCAAACCCAACACTATTCCAGCTCTACGCTCCAGCAGCCAGTCAGGGCTTTAAAAACGAACAGCTTAGTTTCCACTAGTATTGGGCTTCAGGAGAGAGATGTTGCCGGCTTCCCGTCACCGTAACCATGTAAAAAACAAAACAAAGAATAAATACAATCTAAACAGATTTTGACTTCCCTTGAAAAGTCAAAAACAAAAAAACAATCCACTGCAAGTTTTTTCAGTGTACCTACACAATAACTGCATTTAGTTGTACTGTAGTTGTACTGTTCAATGACCAAGTTGAAACATATCAAGTGATTAGAGGTGTTTGAGATTATTACACAATATCGCAGTATTTTGTAAATGTCATCCTGGGAGAATACAATCAATTATGTAATTAGTTGATTGAACCTGTTTATCTGATCTGAAAATGAATGGAGCCATGTTTTGTAGCAATTATTGTGGCCTTTATGTTCCACTGATTGTTGGATCACACTAGCAGTACGTAGTTATGATGGTCCTTAGAGCCACTGGACTCAACGAGTGCTGAGTGTTGTACAATGTTCCTATTGGCCACAACATCGCAGGACAGCCTTTTCTAGCTGTAAAGACAAGAGCCCTACAGCCTTGTCAAACTTGTGTTCTCCCTCTCGAAGTTAGGCAACAGGGTGGTACAAACTTTAACAGATTCGGCGCTCACTGTGTAGCTGGTCTTTTTGAAATTTAAAAACAAAGCCCGTGAAAATTTCCCCCCCAAAAACGAAAAACTAATTATGGATATTGTGTACAAGGAGAGGTCAATCCGTTGAACGGCGCTGCAGTGAAACCCCCTTTAACAGCAGACTCAGTATCTCACGGCTGTTTCAACCCCTGTGAAGACAGAAGGCCATGTGGGTCAAACACTGACAGCAGGTCAGAAGACACAGTCACAAACAAGACTGTGTCAAATGAATTGACCTGCCTGGTGGGATGGAAATACACAGCTGAAGACCACCGTCGCCACAGACAGAGGGGGGAGGGAGGGGGGGGAGGGACACGTGTGTAAGAGAAGGCCGTGATGGGAGGGAAGGGTGGAGGAATGTGATGAAGAAACTAGTTAAGGGGGAAGGAGCGGTCGGGGGGTGTGTTGGTTGAGGGGAACAGGAAGAAAAGGAGGGGTGAAATATAAGGGACCGCGCCCTGTGAAAGGGACAGAGTAGACTGTGTGAAAGAGGGAGGGGTGGACCAAAAGAAGCACGACTGTGTAGCGGACCGGGATGGCGGGGTTCAGATGGAAGCTGGCGCCACCCATGTTTGCTTAGGAAATGTGTGTGTGTGTGTTGGGGGAAAGGCCAGTGGACGAACAGGCAGGCCTTTTCATGGAGAACCGGGAAGGCGCACACCAGAGGCAAGCCAGCCACACATGGACCACTGCCAAGTCAACCAATGACAGGTCCAGGATCGGAGGAAAAAAGCACTCTGGGCAAATATCAGTAATAAACTAGAACACATTATCAACTGGGTCAATTCGAAGCCTCAATGCCGATTTGCCGAAAGTATCTGGAGCGGTATACCAGGGGAATGACAAAACACTTGTACTCTTCTAATTACATTGGTAAAGGGACAGGACCGACTAGCAATAAGGACTTCTACGGGTTTGTGTTTTACGACCAATATAACACAGCTAAGGGCTGTATCCAGGCACCCCGCGTTATGCATAACAACAACCCTTAGCCATGGGGTACTGGCTGTATACCAGAAGACTCAGTTGCCTTACTGCTTAAGGACAAATCTATGGGTGTGACAATGGCACACAAAAATACAACAAATTATTCTCTCACATATGTTATTATTAAGGATAAAATAATGCTTTTGTGTGTTTCTATGTAGAACCTGCACCTCTGAGAGAACACTTCGAAAACGACAAATCTTACATTCTTAGGCTAAAATGTTGATGGCCACTTTCAAAGGAAGGCTAAGCTGCACACAAAATCAACAGATATGAACATATTTAAATTTTTCATATTCACTTCAGAGAGGAAGTTTCCATCATGGATGTGACGCTGTACAAATGTTTGCTTCATATATGAAAGGCAGAAAGGAACATGGTGCATTCTAATACTTGTCATCATCCGAAAATCCTGTTTATCTGTACGAACCCAAAAAATTTGCTAAAATGTGCTAGATTTATGTTGGCTATTTACTATTACTTATAGGAAATAGTTTGATCATGCTAAGAGGATTTAACTCTGGAATTGCCCTTAAACGTTGAGCACCTAATTAAACCCTTTACCGGAGGTGTTACATGCCTGCATTCCAGGTCAGTTCACCTCTGGGAGATGAACCCACAATCCTAACCTGGGAAGCAGCCGAGTCACTACTACTGGGTAGGTGGTGCCGGAGTAGGGTTCAGGACCAGGGGCCTGGGTGTAGGGTGGTGTTGTCAGAGTAGGGTTCAGGACCAGGGGCCTGGGTGTAGGGTGGTGTTGTCAGAGTAGGGTTCAGGACCAGGGGCCTGGGTGTAGGGTGGTGTTGTCAGAGTAGGGTTCAGGACCAGGGGCCTGGGTGTAGGGTGGTGTTGTCAGAGTAGGGTTCAGGACCAGGGGCCTGGGTGTAGGGAAGTGGTCCAGACTGTGCATGGCCGCTCTGCTCCGGACCATTAACGTCTAAACCAGGTCATTTAGTCACATATTTTCAGTGACCGTCACGCAAACCTCCGGCCGTTCCCAGCCTCGACACACACCATGGCCAGAGAAAAACACCAGGTTTCTCAGAGGGCTGGACACAGACTGAAGGATGGACATGGCTTTCATTCTTGACAAACACATACACACACCCACACATGAATGCCAGAGAGATTTTATGAACACCAGGATCAACCTAATGTGACTCTATCAGCTGCGTTTGGAAATGTGATTTAAGTCCTTCAAAGCCACATTCTTTTTCTATGTGGGGTTTCCAATATTTTGTCCACCCACCGGATAAATAGAGTTGGCAATGGATTATCATACATAAACGGGCTTTATTGCCAAAATCCAAACTGATACAATCTCCAGTGAATGTTATAACAACACTGAAGTCAACTGACCGTGGTCACGTGTTGTGACCAAAACATCTACTTTTTCTCCCAAAATCCCCCTATTTCTTGGGATGTTGTGTAATGGCCTGCTTGGAGCGGCTATCCTCATGGTTCATGTGATGAAGAAATTTAACAAAGACAGACGGAGAGAGAGATTAGGCTCTCACTGGGCAGTCAATTTCCCTGGGCCACAAGAGCACCAGTGTGTAGATCATTCTAACAAAGAGCGCAGGGCTGTCATGTCACAGGGTTTGTTTATGTGGATAATATAGCCCAAAAGCTAAGACACTGCTCCCACAACCAAAGGCTCCTAGATGATTGTGATGCTAAGCACTGTTCCAAGGACAGAATGAACAGCTTGGCTGACTACGTGTGTGCGTGTAAGACATGCACGCTCCCCAAATATAGCCACACGTTGTGTCGTACACAAAGGACAAAACAGCTTGTGTTTCTGTCTTCACATACTTGTAAAAACACAGTTAATTGGAGAACTGTGAGTGAGGACTTATAGTCAAGAAAACAACCACTTGTTTTAAGAAATAGTTAAGAGACCACAAGGTCAGTGAAAATACTGCCCTACAAGAACATTGCCATGTCAGTGAAAAGGCGAGGTGGGGATGAAATATATAAAGATTGCCATAGACTACACAACATGCTGAATAATAATATCCACTAGCAAAACAACAATACCAGCAAAATAAACCAACAGCTACAAGCAGGCCGAAGCTATTACAACAGCTCGTGTACAACACCAGTCACTAGCAACAATACCATAACCATGGCAAATCCAATGTCCAACGTATGAACAACATTTCTTCAGTTTGAAGGCTATTGTACCAGAGCTAAAGACGCTAACTCCTTAACCACTGGTAGGTTAAAGCGTAAATGCAATTAGCAAATCAAGGTACAGTTTCTGGTAAACCGGTGGCATCGTTTAAGGCAAACTTGCCTGGACAAGCTCAGAGCCCACTAATCTTATGGGATCCTAACTGTTGTAAGGCAAAATGGGGGAAACAGAAGGGAGAATTGATACAAAAAAGTATTATTGGGATTTGAAATCAAAGCAAAGACGAACACACGATCTCCCGGAGGCCGCCGTTACGACAGCGTAGACCACAGACGCTTGGCCGTTACATGCTGGCATGCCACGGACTGCCCACAGCCAGTCTAGAGACATGCCGACGTACTGAAGCACAGACTAAGAAAACAAACTGTCAAGAACAATTGAAACATTTACACACAGATTCTCTCCCTCTTAATCACTCCATTTCCCAGACAACGGGTTAATGACCAAGGGAGGAAGCTGCTGGTCCAGGATCCCATTAAGGCCAAACAGGGAAATACGATGTGGGGGTGCGGGAGGTGAGGGAGAGGTCAAATCAATAAGTACCCTCTATGGGCTGAAAGGGTAAGACAGTGGAAGGATCTTAACATCACTTCCCCATAGCAACAGACACCATCCAACGGCAGGCTGTAGGTTCTATGGCATAGACCAATCAGCGATGCTTCCAGGGCGTGCCCACCCCACAGGGAGGATGATGTAATCCGTGAACAGATGAGAACAGCTGATAGGTTTGGAACACCCGGGGGGATCCCATGACCTCACCCGGGCACTCAGGTGTAAACAAGCCCGTGATTGGCTGGCTAGCAGGGCAGGGAGATAAATGATGTCCAAACAAATCAGCAAGCTTATTTGCTTTCTATGGTCACTGCTTGGGGTCTCATGGGCTTGTAATGATGAAGTCTACTGTCATTTAATCTTCAAAAGACACCTTCCATTTCAGTCTCTTCCCTGATAACTAGCTTAGCAGCAGGAGGAGAGCAAAGCATTTCAGACAGCTCTGCAAGTCATCCAATTACAAATGTGTGAGAGGTTTGAGTTTGGGAGAGATCACTGGCGTAAGCCACACGTTTCCTCCCTCTTATGTCAGCCCACCAGCCCTTTGAAAGATCCAGGCCCTCTATAACAGCCCATCTCAGGTTCAGCCTAAATTTAGGCTACAGGTGTCGATGAATAATCATCATCAGATCACAGATTGAGAATCTCAATTAAAGAATCCTCTCTTCCCATCTGCTTCTGTAAACCTACTGGATGAGAAGATGAGGGGGAGGGATCTCTGACCTTCTCAGCCAATGGGTTTCGAGAAAGTGAAGAGAGAGGACACTAACATTTAGGCAAAAGGAACAGAGATGGTCCCTGAAAGACAATGAAGCGGCGAGCAGCTGAAGGTGGAAGATATCCCGACACCAAGTACACGAGTTTCATTTAGGTGCTTCAAACCCTCCACATTTGTTTAACTTCATTTTATCCCTGGTAGCTGTGCTGATGATTGAAACAAATGAGAGGGCACAGCAGCCAGGCGCACTGCAGCACTGAGCCTATTACACAGCTATGCAGACAGGCAGGGGAGTGTGTGTGTGTGTGTTTGTGTTCGCAGGCAGAGACTGAGGAGAAAGAGAGCCAAGAATCACGAGTGTCCCTCTCTGCCCTTGCCTAGGACAAAAAGCAATAAACAGGAAGTGAGGCGCCCACGCCACTTCGTTTCAACCCTGGTATGTGTCTTCCTGTTCCCAGAAGCCCTTAGGAGGGGCACAAAACTTGGGTTACCGCCTACAGCCCTGACTTGCAGGCACCATTCTCCAAACAACCAGCTGGGTGTTGGTGGCAATGTGGCACAGTTCTGCCCGGCTTGCTAGCACATCAGAAGGCCCGCGCGGCGTTGATGACATTATCATTGCATTCCATTGTCTGCTCGGAGGTACTGGCAATGTTTCGCCCTCCACCACTTTGTCCGGCGGCACTGGCCAGTGGAAAGACGAGGCCTAGCCTCTGACAGCCGTTGCGCACCTGAAGGACGATTACATGCGATCATCATCCGGCAACGTTAGCCAGACAGACAAAGGCCTTTTTAATTGGGGTTGGGCTGGGTTTTTTTGTGCTGACGGTGCAGATCTAAATGCGGCGTTGAGGTTAAAGCAAGGCCGTCTCTCCTCTCACCAATTAATCGTCTGAGCCAGCACCCAGGGAGGACGACACTGGTTCTCACACACACACACACACACACACACACACACACACACACACACACACACACACACCATCTTCCTTTGCAGAACCGCGGCCAGGTGCAAGCAGAGGAAGACGGCTGGTCAGCCTGCGCTGATCTAAACGGACCAGAGCCGAGCTCCAAGGTTTGAATTAGTCTGGAGCGCCGGAGTGGCCGCTTCCAGTGGGGAGATCTCAATCCACCCCGTGCTCGTCCTCTCGCCCCGTCGCCATCTCAAACCCCGACGGCGGACGGACAGAGCAGCCACTCAACGCGGACATTCTCCTCCAACAGGTTTGGCGGAGGAAGTGAGGAATCAAGGCAGCGCCATTTCGATGCTCGTATGAGACGTCTCCGTGGTTGGACCTCTGCTGGCAGTAGAGGAGAAAGGGTTGACAATACAAGCAGAGTCATGGTTCTCCTGTATTCTGTCTTCCGTTCCAACACCAGACTACTCTCAGCAAATTCGGCTCCAAGGTTCGCGACCCAGAGCCCAGGCCCTGGGCCAGCCACAGATGGGCTGCATGTCTGGGCCTGGAGGGCCATTGAAGCCGCCTATGTCCGTTGGTGCAACGTCCGTCAGCCAACCACCAGACGATTAACCAGTAACTGCTCTAGCCCTGAGCACATATTGTTGTTGTGGGCTCAAAGGCTTGCCAAGTCAGGTGCAATCAAATTCTGTTTCGAGTGACAGGTGACCGATTCTGGGCCAGCGAGTGTTACAGAGGAGCGAGGGCGGTCCTAGAAGAGAATACGAGCCTTGTTCAGCTCCTAGGCTTAGCGCTATAGAATGGACCAGTTCTGCCAAAACCAGCCTAAGACATGGAACGCTCTTGTTCATGTCTGAAAGGAGCCTCGGATCCGGAATGTTCCGAGCCACAGTGCCCCTCAGTGGCATCAGCACTTGGACAACACCACCAACATATTAACGTTGCAGCGACAAACATAACCGGATGAAACCTGAGAAAGGAGAACACTGAAAACTGTATTCAGTCCCACTGTAAGTGGAATCTCTATAAAAAGGTTTTCATACCGTTCTAAACTCCCTCCACAAGTTCTGGAATGTAGATGACCATCAGGGTTTTGACCTCCAGTTGAAGATCACGTTCTGTTTAGACGAGAAACACACGGTTCCTGATGACATTGGCGCTAAAAGGCAACACATGCCTCACAGGGCAAAATGGCGTCACCCATCCGACGTTAAACGTTCTTTTGGAGCGAGGGTTGGCGTGCTGCCATGATCGGCTAGTAACATACAGTACAGGAATGAAACGGAGGTGTGTAGGGAAATGTCTAATTCGATTGGACCGATTCCTCTGAATTAGATTGCTGAGACGGTGATATGCCCAGCCACGTTTGTGGGTGTTCAGGTCAAACAAGGGGCATTTTACTGACCGTTCTGCAGAGAAACAGAACAGCAGGCCAGATAAAAGTAGAAACTGGTTTCAGCTTCTTAAGAATCTGATATCACCTCTCTATACAACAGTGCCTGGGCATTGAATGAGAAACATACATCTGTTAACCCTCCCCCCCATGTATCGCACTACAAGGCAAAAAAATACAGAAGACCCGTTTAAACCTAGCCCATTGGAAGCCAGGATGAATAGTAGCTGCTTTGGCAAAAGCTAAGGGGGATAGAAAAATAATACATCTAAATGAATTTAAGTAAGTTTCTGAATACAGACTGAAGGGTTCAAACCACAGGAAGCACAGAGGACGACAGGGCCAAAAGACCATTTGGGACATTAAAACGCCATGACGTGGGTTGAAAAAGTATGATTGAAACTTTTTTGGTCAGAGCGGTGAGCGCACATAATGCTGCTTCAGTTTTCAGCCATGGCGATGGGCGAGTCTGCACTGACACGAAGGTCAACAAGGCCCTTGTTCACGTAGGTGTGTCCAAAACCAACACCCATTAATCAGACCGACAAGATCACTGCCAAAACCCACTGATTGGCTAACAGAGGTGCTGAGGCAGACAGGAAGTATTGCCAGAAATAGAACTGAGGTAATTTTCCTTAACAACCCAATAAGACGCCAGTGCAGTAGCCAAGTCCCGCCCTAGGGCTGGTGATAATCGCCCTGCGGAGTAGTGTTAAAGAACACCTTCTGGCACTTTGCAATGATTCCACAAAGCTGCTGTGTGTTTTACCTGTAGATGCAAACACACATGGATGAAACACATGTTCAGGGGAACACACAAACATACAATGGGCAGGCTGTGCTGGTTGTGGAGTGAGCATAAACCAAGTTCTGAATCAAACAGGGGGCCTGATGGTCTAATCCGATGCAGCTGTTTATGTGCGAGTGTGTGTGTGTGTGTGTGTGTGTGTGTGTGTGTGTGTGTGCGCGAGAGTTAGCAAAAGCTTCATGACAAGCTAATGTGTATATCTGAGTGTAGTAGCTAAAGCTAGCTCGCTAGATAAACAACAACATGGGAGAAAGATATACACCAATAACCCAGAGCAAACCAATTCAAAGACATGTGTTTGCACGACGTTAAGTCAACAACACCCTGAGCCCTCAGCAGTCTGAAAGTAGTGGAAAGATTCTTCTTGACCCTGGCAAGAAGTCAGCTGTGTGTTCTCCACTTAATGGTTCGGTTTACAAATGACCAAGGCAGGGCTGATCCTAGAGCTGCGTCCACCAGTGGTTAAAAATATTCCACTAAAGATTGTAATGTTTTCATTCATCCAACACTGATAGAGTTCCAAAAATGTTTTGTACATAGGCAAACAAGTTTTCAAACAATAGAACTTTCAAAATACAGCAGGTATGATTAATTATTGCAACATCACACTATTTTCAAATGTTAACACATGAAATAACCCTGGAAATTGATTAAACAGGGCTTGGATATTTGGCCCAAGTAACAAAACAATACCAACAAGGCCCAGAAACCATGCTAGTCAGCCAGTAATGCTATGCTTACAAAGCTAACCAACATGTCCAGGTGATCATGTATTGCTAAGCTAACTAAAACATCCAGGCAGCCTTATTTTGCTAAGCTTGCAAAAAATCTCCAGGTAACCACGTTTTGCCAAACTAACAGTTAACCATGTTATGCTAAGCTAGCAAACATGTCCAGGTAACTAGGTTTAGCAAAACTAGCAACATGCCCAAGTAACCATGCAATGCTACCAGGACATGTTAAGCAAAAAATATTCATCAACAAAACAAGGCGCATTTTATCCATATGATGTGGTCAAAGTCTATCTAGCAAACTTCTCTGTGGCAGAACAAGGAAAACAAACAGGCCTCGGGGAGGAACGCAACATTTAAACAAACACACACACTCGTCCTGGCCAGTGGAGTCGAGAAGAGCTTGGTCAGGTTACACATCGTTCCTTCCCTAACCAGCTTTAACCCTGAGCACATTCAACTCAGTTTCTGGACACATGCCATTCCCATTCTAACCAGCCTCGACTCCGAACTGAAAGAGGCTAAATCATCGGTTGGTTCTGGCGCTGTGCCCCATCTCCGCAAAACAATCTCGACACACTTCCTCTGGCTCGGTCTGACCGCAGCAGAATCAGTGCTGCCACAGCAGAGCTGTCCTTAAATGTCTCCTCCAAACCACATGACACCGCAGAGAGAGCCACACGGGAGAGGAGGGGGAGAGCCGGGGGAGAGCCGGGGAGGTTAGGAGCGCTCTACCTATAGAAGAAGCAGTCACAGCAGACGAGTACCCCCATCTAGCTGGCAGTGGGGACGTGATGGGTCGGTGAGGGTCCCAGCCAGGTCTCGCTCCTCGTTCCACTCTCGCCTCGCTCCTTCTACAGGTGAAGGGAGGGGGGGCGTCCGTTCAGCCGCACAGCTCCAGCATGGCGACCCCTGTTTCGCTTGCACGTAGACACCGCGGTGACTGGCTGTTCGCGTACTGCGTCAGCCCTCACTGTACACACGGACACACTCTCACTCAGCGGCCCGACGCACAGCCACACACACACCGGGAACGTCCGCCTGCGAAAAGGACGACCTCTCACAACTACTCGGAGAAGTGCGCTCCTCGTTCTCCTCCTCGCTGGACCGTTTGCCTGCCTCTTTCCTCCTCCCTCCCTCGTTCCCTCTCGCTCTCGTGCACTCTCCCTCTCTTTCACTCCCTCCCTCTCTCGCTGGCGGGCCGGCTCTCACTTGAAAGGCGGGAAGATTAGGTTGGCAAACAGGCGGGCATAAACAAACTGCTGACGGCTGAGAGGGACGGGGCAGGCTGCGGGGGGTGAGATATAGGGGAGGAGAGAGGGGGGCGGGGATAGCCATCGAGAGAGACGTACAACAAGGCTGAGCTCTGGGAGCAATCTCTACCATCTGTACACCCACATACTGGTCAATGAGCTACAACTCTTAGCGGTGCAGTAGCCTTGAAGCGTAAGCCGCAAGCTAAACATTAGCGGCAGTCCAACACGGGCTACGCTAACCGTACGTCAAACCGCATTGCACTATGTTTACATTCTAACCAAATGGCATAGGTCAATGTGTTGTCATGCTTTCGCATCATTGTGTTTTGTTTGGATAAATAAGATACATTACACTGAACCTCATCTCAGACGCACCCAATACTGTCATCCGCATCTACCGCTAACATTACCCAGAGCGTGACAAGCGGCGTTTTTATGAGGGAACAGCATGAACCAGGGGCTGACAAGAGGGGGCATGCGGGCCTTAGTGGATTTCTTTCCTGGCTTGCGGCTGTAAGATGCTTTAAATGGAGCCCTACATAGATGATTTTATGTGAGTTCAGATCAATATGATGTTATCTTATTGTCACTGAATTAATTATGAACTGAAATGTTTTATTCTAAATCAATTTGTTGTTAATTGCAGTGTTATTTAACGCCCATTCTGGCCAGAAGAATATCAGTTCAAGATGAACCTAGTTGCTGACATCTTGCATGAACAGTCACGTTCCAATGTTTAGGTGACCACCAAAATTGCAATTAATACTTCAAAAGCATTACATCTGGAAGAGCTGGCATCAACACATTTTGTATCCGTCTTTAACTGAAACCTGATATCAATATTTATCAGACCGCTAAGCAAGAAATCAGTGAATTATAATGAATATGCATTAAAAGCCATTCATCTGCAAAACAATTCTTTACCCACAAAACATGTTCATTTGATATGCTTTAACTTAAAGTTATCTGGCTGTTTATCATATGCAAAGAAGTTAAAATGCTGCCAGTCCTAGAGGGAAGTGGACACAGTCACACACTCACCTGTCAAATGTCCACGTGGATGAGACAGGGGGGCTAGTGGGAGTGGCTACAGCCCTACCCACCCCCAGGAAGGCCAATCACACGAGAGCTTTGTGATCGTCACAGAGGACATACAAGGTGAAGGACACCGGGGATCCCACACTCATTTCATTCTCATTATCTCTCTGACTCTGTAGTTCTCCTCCCTCCCTCCCTTCCCGATCCCCTCCTTCCACACTCCTCCATTCCTTGCTCTCCTTCCATTCCTACCTTTCCTCATCTATACTGCAGTGCCTCAATGTGTGTGTGTGTGTGTGTAGGAAGCATAATTAAAAGTAAGGCTGCAGCAGGGCAGCAACAGAAGCCCTCGGAAATGGCCAGGGGAGGAGGGGGAGACAACGTCATTCGGCTGGAAAAGTGCTTTGTTGTGCTACAGCGGCTCCTCATCCCATCTTTAATCTAATAAAGAACAGAACACCGAGACGCGGAGGACAGAGCCAGGGCGGAAGCCCGTTGTTGTTCTCTTGTGTACGTGTCAGGAAGAGTGCGCGGCCCCCCTCGTTGTCTGGCTTTCTGAAGTAACAGATCAACCCAACGCCACGCCAACTCCTATGCAATACGGCCGTCTGAAGGTCAATCCCATCGCTCTCCACAGTGCACAGACACGTGCGCATGCGCGGTACCAGATAACACAGGGATACACCATATACAAACACCTTTCTGCCCTCACACACGCAGGGAAAGGGCAGGGAAAGTGAGGCCGAGACGGAGGGCAGTGATTACACAGTTCTGTTGCGCAGCCCTAGTTAGCTCCCTTCGTGATTCAGCTCCACACAAGCACCGGGGTGTGTGGAGCGGAAGGGCCTGCTGCTGATTACGAGTCCAGAGGGAAGCAGGTGCCACAGCCACAGGGAAGGAAGAGAAATCGCCATTGCCTTAACTCTTTAGACAAAATAATAATGGGGGGGGGGGGGCGTTTTCAAATAATGTGCCTGGCATGCTTGTGAAACAATGTGTGTGGTGGAAACATCGTTAGAAGGGACGGATTGGAGTGTTGAAATTGCATGAAGCCCGCTTGGCTTGGAGATGGAGAAAGACAAAGCAAGCCCATTCATTACACTAGTGACTTGGAGATAATGAAGGAGGGGAATAACCCACTGCCAAGGGAGGGGAGAGAAATAAATAATTTAGACAATTTGAATTGAGGCACGGGTTCGTGACTTGGGTTTTAATTTGCTTGACTTGAATCCATCTACTAGGAAGTGGGCAATAATTTCAGCTGAAATGGGTGATAAAGTTGTTGAAAAACCCGTTTAGGTTACTTCCTAATTTATACAGAAGAAAGGAAACAAAGAGAAAAGCCTGATATTCAAGTTTCTACGAGCCTGGAGCTGCCGCCACCCCAATACACGTGGGCATCACAATGGCAAATGTAGAGGGGCATGAAAATGAACTAAAAGAACGGACAGCAAACAACCATCCCTGACATGCGCCTATTTCCCGGAGCATTGCAGCTACTACTTATTAGGTCATTTTTGTTATTCTAAAAACACCAGTTTCAGTCAAACAGGTTGTCAGTAAGTAAAGTAGGCAACTTTAATAAGCTACATTCATATATCGTGATTACCAAAACCACGTTTGCCTTCGACAATAGAAATGCTCACAGACTCGCAATCTCTTTACGTACCGCAGGTATCTAAGACACAATTAACCGTGATCAACGGCGCCTTTTTCAGATGCCAACACAAAACGTAACCTGAATATGCTAGTGAATGATGGAGTACATTACCTATTCAATGTATAGGAGCCGTTCCTTTTAAACCTCATGCCGAACGAAAGAAATCGGATAAAGAAATCCAGAATTGATTACGATCAATGTTTCTATGCACCTCGAAAACGTCCGTGTATTTTACGGTTGCAAACAAGTAACAATAGAAAACTGAGTTCTCTTGCAGACGGTGTTTTGTTCCGTTCTCAATATCGCCCTCCCTTCCAAACCCGGCTCTCCGGCTTCCGCGGGGCAGGGTTTACAAATCAGGGGCAAGGCGATAGATAGACCCTCCGAAATGTCAAAACATGCTTCCACGCAACAAAAGAACGAAACCTCTTCATTAGATCGCTACCTAGAGCCTCAGTTCGTGGTGTTAAAACTTGTTTCTTTAAATACGATGCTGCTACTTTGTCCTCAGTAGCCCGCTGACGTAAATCAGAGACAATTCTTCCAGACACGTCACTGATTTTAAAACCAATAACTAATAAGATATTTTCAATTGTAATACTCTGCAAATGCAGTGGGCTATCGGCGATAGCTAACATGATCCAAAAACAACGACTTTATTCCTTTATCGATGAATAAAAATAAGGGCATCTCACGTATTCCATTCATGAAAATGACCAGATTTTCTATCGATAGAGGCGCAAAAGGGATATGAGAGTGCGTAATCTCAGTCTATATGCTCTATCTATTTGTTGCAATGTGGAGGGGAAAGCTAACACTCGACACTGTCTGTACTGTGAGACAGGCGAGCTAAGAATAGGCTGACGATCCATTAAAGCCTGCTAAACCCACAGTTGCTCTTCGTGCATGTGTGCATCTGAGTGCGGGTTCAATATTCAGGAAAGAAATGATACGGCTCTTATAATTACTCGTACTTGATAGCGGTACATAATTTTAAGGCCCTGGCATACAGGAAGCTATACAGTAAGAGTCTGAAGTATAGACAGTGAAACCGGAACCTTTACGGATACACAGGTAATACGGTCAACGCTCCACCTTGTTCTCTGGCAAACCATCATTACATCTTAAATCCTTCCAGGGCAAAGATACGTACAGTTAGGGCCTAGGCTTTGAGGATCAGCATGTGATTTGAGATTGGATGAAATATAGGTGATATTATCCCAGTGCTATAACCAAATGTGAGATTGGATGAAATATAGTTGATTTTATCCCAGTGATATAACCAAAAGTGACATCGAATGACATAGCTGCTGTTAACACAGCGCTATAACTGGAAGTGACATTTGGATATAAACTCTTCAAACCCACACACACCAACCAACCAATCCAATCCCACCAACCTGCTGTGTATATAAACCCTTGTTTATACATCTTCATAGGGGTGTGTATATTGGACAACATCATTTTTTACCTCAGGGAGATTGGATGTTTTCCCCTGTATGAAAATCTCTATCATGTGGGTGTTTCGGTGAAAGAAGGCAGGTAGCCCAATGGTTGAAAGCGCTGGACCAGTAGCTGAAAAGTTGCTGGATCTAAACCCAAATAATGGATCTAAACGCAAAATCAATATTCGGCCAGCAAGGCAGTTAAGTTTTAGTTCTGGTAAATAATGGCTGATCCACTGGCAGGGACCATACTCGCTAATATACTTCCAAGCAGGTGTATTGTATGATACAAGCAATCAACACCGTATAATGTACAAAAGTGCTGAGCTGGCCCAGGTGACCTCGATTTCATATCCAGGTAGCAAGAGGAAAAAGGCTTTGAAAGAGGGTTCCTAATTGGGTCTTTTCCAGAATAACAGTCCTCCCTCCCACTGCCCCATTGTCATATACATAATCATGCATGAAACAGAATGAATAAGCACCCAGCAAATTCTGACTACTTCTTTAATGCAGAGACCATGAAAGGTTTCATCAGGCCATGCCACGACCTGGTACAGACAATATTGTGGCTGAGACAGACCTTACTGATTACTAAGGGAAGGAAGAGAGAGCAGGATGGAAAGAAGGATGCCAAGGAACGGAAGGAGGCTGGGATGAAGAGAGGGATGTGGGCTAAATGTAAAGAGGGAGGTGCACAAAGAGTTTGAGAACGATGATGTCAACACTTTGGCTGGTTGGCTGCTTACCGCATCCTGGCCCTGGCATTGTGTGTGTGTGTGTGTGTGTGTGTGTCTCGGTACTCTGTGTTCTCTCTCCTGCAGACCTCAGAAGGCTGCAGTGGCTGCAGACTTGTTTATTACCTTAAGAGCAGGCCAGCACAGACGCCGCTGATCAGTCAGTCACTCTGCAAAAGTCACACACTGCAGAGTAACACTGGGACCCCTGGAGGGACAGGAGAGGGACTGCAGAGTAACACTGGGACCCCTGGGGGGAGAGGAGAGGGACTGCAGAGTAACACTGGGACCCCTGGGGGGAGAGGAGAGGGACTGCAGAGTAACACTGGGACCCCTGGGGGAGGAGAGGGACTGCAGAGTAACACTGGGACCCCTGGGGGGAGAGGAGAGGGACTGCAGAGTAACACTGGGA
>JACXGJ010010256.1:0-22331 GCA_016801105.1 Esox niger | reverse complement strand
ATCAATCAAGCTTGATTTAATTTTGAGTAGGTTTAATGTACAGCTGTTAAACAAGCCCTTTGTGTCACCTTTTCTCGGTCTGGATTGGTACTTTAGGAATGATGATAGATGATTAAAACTGACAATATGAAGACATGGTGGTAATGTTTTATGGCTAATCTGTCATGCTGCAATCAATCAATAAACATTTATCAAGCATCAAAAATTATCAGCTGTGTTTTAATGATGTGCCCATAATGAGTCTTTGCCCATCTGACACAAGTTCAATGATTATCATTAATGTTTCATAAAATCATGGAAGGCGACACCCAGCTCAGCACGGCACCAGTTTAGGCCACACTCATCCACTTAATGGCAACAATGTTGTCATGCTCATCCCATTCCACGGCACAATTTCTGGACACATCCATAATACGGCACCAGTTTGGGTCACGCTCATTAAGATTGAAATTATTTAATTTGGCCGCTTAAAATTCAAACAACCAAGTGGAAGCTCATAAATCAGTCATTGGTATGCAGTCATTTGTTGCTTATTTGTTGTGTGGTGCATTTGTACAGGACCTTGAGAACCCAGGAGAAAAGATGCAAGAAAAAGACCAGAAAGCTCATGTTATTCTGCAGAATAGCAGAATTTATTTTCTTTAAGGTGCCATTTTTGTATGCTCCTCAGATGACAGTAAAATAAATGTTAATATAACTCAGTTAATACAAAACAATGTGCGCGTTCAGCCATTCACATTTACACGGCATGATGTTTGCATTGTTCCTCCAAGACATAAGACTCTGATTGTAAAATGTGATTAATCAAAAACAATTAAATCACAGTAAATTTGTATCGAATATAATTGGACAAATGTTTTTGTTGCTCCCTCATAACCGACTATATGAAAAAGAAAATTAACTTAATAATTAAATTAGTTCAGTTCTTTACAATTAGGCCCGTATGTTTTCAGACTTTGCAATAGAAAACCAAGATGTCAAAGGAAACAGGCAAAAGGATGAGACATGTATAAAGACCTTATAAATAAATATATAAAGATGGTATCCAGACTTTTGAACATTGGCTGGACAGGAAATATATGATCAGATGAACCATAAATGTACCATAAAAGAATATCGTAAGAATGTATCAGTTACAGTTGGTCGAAGGTAAATGCAAACAAACCCTGTATGATACATTGAGAGGTGACATACAAACAACAGAGTAATAGTATACAAACAAAATAATGTATAAAAACATGTCATATGGTGAATAAAACCAATGTATTCTGTTTTGGTTGAATTTGCCCTTCTTACAACACTCATCACCACAACATTGTATATTCACTTTGTACAAGTGTGAGATAAGATGTAAAGAAATACTCTGGGGCTCACGACAGCCTTACGGAAAGGTGCATGGATCTTTCAGTCTTTTCACAAGTGCATAATTATAAACATCAAATTAAAGATACACAATTGTCTCCTCAGAATAATACAGAGATCCGACACTGTAATAAATTAGTTACACAATATATGTTCATAATATACATCCGTTGGTGCGTGTCCTTGCATTGCTTAATTGATGTCGCAGCGCAACTGAAAAGGGTCATTTTAAAATAGAGGGAAAACCTGTAAAGAATACAGATCTAATTATATACTGCAGAAACGTTTTGTTGTGTGCCTGAATGTCTGAGATGTGAATTTAACCGGGGTCAATATGTTAATAATGTGCATCTATGTCAGGGATTTTCCCAAACAACCACAGGGCTAGCTGGGACGCAGATCAGCTCTCTATCATCTCCAAATGCCATTTTTACCTCAGCCATGAAGTTTTTGCTGAAATAACTTGGACAACAGAACATTTATTAACGGAACTAAAGTGTACTCTTGTACAAAGATTACTGTAGATGGCTAGCTATTAGTTTATAGATCCTACCTATGACGGTTCATGTAAAAGGTCACGTAATACAATTATTCCGCAAAAATATATTAGATTCACGGTATAATAGAGTGGATATATATAGTTTTGCAATAGCAAAAAAGTGAGAAGTCAATAAACATTTCTGAGAGACAAAAATGTGAACGTCTGAGTGGGTAATTGAACCAGGGTCACAATGACAAAGTTCTGGGATTTTCCCACAAGACCACATAGCTTTCTGTTACTCAGTTCAGCACTGTCTCGTCTCCAAACTAAACTGAAGTAAAGTGTACTCTTGTACAAAGATTACTGTAGATGATCATCTATTCAAAAACAGTTGAATAGCTAACCACTGCGCTATGTGAACAACACTATGAAAATCGAAATCCAAAGCAATATGTTCATTGTAGGTGCAGTTCGTCCTTCGCAATATAACCATAAACTGTTTTATTTTACACTTTCTATAGACACGAAGGTTTAGTCTGAACAAATCCTAAGGCCCAATTTTTTTTGTCTGTGGTGAGAAACAAACCCAGGTCAACTACGTGGCAGTCCACACCTCGAACAACTACGCTATTTAACAATGAGTAGTTAGTCAGTCATTCAGGCAGGCAGGCAGGCACTCACTAAGAGCCATTCGCTCTTCTTGGCCGGCTCTGCATATGTGGTCTAGCAAAACATTAATATTTCACCTGTGCACGGATTGAGTTAATGTTAAAATAATGATAATTTCTCTGGTTTCTTTTTCTTCTCTTATAAGTGGTCTCCAGATTTTCTGTGTTTTTCGATTCAAATGTGTTATTTGGATAGCATAGAACGCAAAACACTATTGCAACCTAGAAAAAACTAAATAGAGAAAAAAAAAACATAAGCCCTCGCATAAAGCGTAGTGAAAATGTTTTCATATCAGGATATTTGCAGGCATTCTACATGAATACAAAGGCACATAAGCTCAAAAAGATTCTGCGGTTTCTGGGAAACGCTTGGTATCTAGCCTACCTGTTTCAAGTTGGTTGGGTGGAAAATGGCAGATGTCCCCATGCTTAGATTTGAAGATTGATGAAGGGAGCAAATCCCACCACGTCCTGAAGTAACATGACAGAAAAATATTACTTTTTGATGTTATTCATTCTTTCACAGCACAAAGGCTTTTATCAACGCCTTGGGGAAGCATAATACTATTTCTGTCCAGCCTTTCACATTAAGGGAGGGTTTCACAGACAGATTAATACTGGGACTGGACAAAAAATATTCAATTATTTTTCCATTTTTGGACAGGAACAGCTTTATTCTGTGCCTGCCAAACCATGCTTACACAGATGTGTAAGCTACTGGATGTCAGATGGCTTATTGGCTTCACAAAATATTTTATGTGACAATTCATGTACACTAGCCGTTGCATTGAAATAACCGTGCGTGACCCCTGACCTCATACCTGCAGCAACACCAGGGCTCGGTGTAACGGGGGGTCCACGTCGATGTCAACGCCGCGCTTCCGCAGGGCGTCCAGACTGGACTCGGTCACGTTGTGACAGTGGTTCACCTTCAGTGAGTGCAGCTTCGGGCAATACTCCGCCACGGTCCTGCTCGGGCGGGGGGACCGTGGACAGATTGGGTGGGGTGGGGGGGGCAAGAGGTGTAAGGACAGGTGTACCAGTGAATCTCCTTGAATCTGCCAGCAAATATCAGCAGACTGCCACTCCACTTGACACATGCGGGACAACTGCTGGTGTTGTTATCTAGTTGGAGGGGCATATAAAAGCAGATATGGCCCAGAAACACAAGGGATCTGGCTGGTACTCTCTAAGACCACTAGAACTAATACAGCAAAGCCTTATTGGCTAAACACACACACAAGGCGAAACCCCACATTCCGCGAACACAGTTGACGTGTCCGAACACCGGTACCTGATGGAGTCGTTCCGGACCCTCAGGCACCCCGTCAGGTCCAGCTGCTCCAGCTCCCGGCAGTTCTTGGCCACCTCCTCTACGGACGTGTCAGTGATGTTGGCGTTGACGGCCACCGACAGCGACCGCATCTTCAGACACTTCCTGGCCAGGTAGCAGATGGCCTCGTCCTTCAGCTGGCGGCAAGCGGTCAGGTCAACGGACCGGAGGCCCCCACAGTGGTCGGCCAGGCTGCGTATGGACAGGCTGTCCACCCACTCACAATGCGCCAGGCCCAGATGCTGGAGGTGTGCGCAGCTCAGGGACACGGCCACCAGGGAGTGACGGGTCAGACGAACACACCCCCTCATGTCCATCCGTCGCAGGTGCTGGTTCTGGCCGATCACGGGCAGCAGCTCCTTGTCCGTCACCCAGTCGGAGCAGTTCTGGACGGACAAGTTCTGGATCACTTTGTTATCCCGTAGCATGTTGCAGAAGGCCTCCTTGGGAAGGGTAGGGCCTATCTGTGAACAGGATGTGACGTTAGTGATCTTTAAATGCATATTCGCTTTGAAAAAGAGCATATCCGTCCAAGAAACAGTCAGGGAAAACTGTATTGAACGGAATTGATACGTGTAGCCTACCTGTGTGAGGTCAAATGTACGACAGTTGGCCAGGTACACTTGGATGAGCGCATAAAACTGCTTGCTCACTCTCTGTAGCCGCACCAGGTGGCGTAATGGCAGGTGGCAGAAGATGTGGGTAACAAGCACATCCTCCCAAGGCAAATCCAAGAGCTGACATCTGCCAACAAAGATCGCAAACGGGATCAAGGGACGAACAGGTTAACGGACTGCACAGATCAATATTTTCCTTGCGTTGAAACAAGCTTAACGAATATAATCTGTGGTGTGTATTTTCACCATTTCTCCAACCAATTATCTAGGAAGGCGTGATAGTGTGATCTCGCAAGACAAGGCAGGGCATGCATTTTCCGACTGCCGTAGCAAGCTTGCTAACTATGTTAGCAAACTTAGCTCAAATAGCGAGGTAGCTTAATTGGCACATTTTATTAGAAAATATATGACATACTTGCAAACCCCTGTTTCCTCATCCATTTGGAATTCACAGAAATTTGCGACAAAGCTAAACAAAATAAACTGTCGTCAGAAACTATGGTAACTAACCCCGTCTTTGCTCATGTGTTTTAAACCCAAAACCCAGTCGTAGACACCGCTATCAAAGCTTTTTTGGACAAAACTTCCGGGTTGGTACTGAAATGGGCGTGTTCAAAATAGCATGAGTCCTGGATGCACATACAACTTCATTGCGCAGGAATGGAGCATCAACATCTTCCATGAAATGAAGTCGAAATACAATAGTTTTTAAGGTGCATACCTCCACCCGTGTTCTGGAATATCAAATCAATAGCTTAAAGACTAAAGGTCTTAAAACCTGAATAATTACACCGAAATTACCTAATTATTCTACCTTACCCAGAAAAAAGAACAACATAAGAGCCTCAGCTATAGACAAAATCCCTATTATCGCATTCCAACCCAATCCACCCTTGCCCATGAACGTTTCAGTATTGTGTTTGAGTTAAGAAAAAGTTAGTATAACAATACATCAGAATGATCATTGATTTCCTTTGCCAACTGTGCGGGATTTTCTGTTTAAACCGATACAGCCTACTAACAGTTGTACAGTGAGCGATCTCAGTGTAATTTTAACACCTGTGGACTGATGTTAGCAATTAACGAACGCATCCATTGTCAGCATATCTGAAATCTGAGCGCTTGTCACACTGAGAACAATGTCACAATGTAACTGCATCAATGTCTACTACCATCACTAAGTATTTTCAATAAACTAATGACTAACTGTCACTAACAGGATCTGCACAGCCAGGCAAACTGCTAAACAAAATAACCGTCCTGTCAATTCATCTCTTGGCAGACAGCAACACAATGGAGTTATTCACGCTGAACAATTGCTGACCCAAGAGTTATGGTTCTCTGAATGAAGAGGGCCAACGGAGGCTGACTGCTGGAAACCCACTCCTGACCAACTGTTCCGCTCTGGATACAGGCTACAAGGCTACAAGCTAAAGTATTAACTCTAATGGCGTGTATTAAATCAATCTATGATTTCAACGCTGAGACTTTGGACGGCCAGACCGTTCCCCTGAGTATCTACAGGGGTAAGGTGCTCCTCATTGTCAACCTGGCCACCTTCTGAGGATCCACGATAGAGGAGGTAATGTGATGGCTCTTGTGAGCCTCATCTGGTCAGATCACAGGACTAGCAGTGGATTGTATTGTGTGGCTTTAGGGATATTGTGAGACCTAATTAATTTCAGGTGCTTTTGGTGCAAAACTTCAAAGGAATTTTCAGGTGGTGTTCTCATTCTACAGTTCTGTCCGACAGTATCACAGACTGAATGCACTCATCGAAATGTTTGGTCACCTGAACTTCACTGTCCTGGGATTCTCCTGCAATCAGTTTGGTCTTCAGGCACCCGGTAGGAGTCTATTTTAATAGAATATAGCTTTTAGTTTTTTTTATATTAGGCCAACTATTATGCCTACTTTGTAATACAGTTTAAAAGACAAATGTGTAGTTTTTTTTTCATATTATCATGTGGAACATCAATAACATATTTTGTCTTGTAAGCTTAATAGATCCCTTTTTTTGCATCCTGTGGTTTCTTCCTTCAGAGGCAAATCATGAAACCCTCAACGTTCTCAAGTACGTAAGACCAGGTGGTGGTTTTGTGCCCAAGTTCCCTGTGTTTGGCAAGATAGAGGTCAACGGGTTAAATGAGGAACCTCTTTTCACCTATCTGAAGGTAATATTATTTTCATGTCATTATTGAATGATATTTGTTGCCCTAAGGGCCAATTGAATTTGTGATTTTTGTCTTTTAAGACCTAACGTTATTTCGTTCTGTGTTTTTACAGGAGTCTTTGCCATATGTGAACCCTGTCATAGGAGATATTAAAAAGTTTTATTGGTCACCCATCAAAGTCAATGACCTACGCTGGAACTTTGAGAAGTTCCTAATTGCTTCTAACGGGGAGCCTTACAGACGGTAAGCTGAACGCATTGAACAAATCTCAACGACATGAAGGAAATAAAATCTAAAGATGTTTTCATTCATTTTATATAAATAATCATTTGTAAAATAGTTCACATTTGTCTGTCCTTCCCCCCCAGTTATGAACTTCATGGCCCAATTGAAAACGTGGAGAAAGACATTGCTGGCCTCATAGATGGAGGTGTCTGTTCTTACCTTGGCTGTCAATAAAGCGGGGCTTCCAGCAGCAGAGGCACTGTGACGATCCCTCAGTAAATACAGGCTAAATGTACCTGAGATGGATCTGATGGAGTAGGGATTTAGGACTCTGAGTTTCAGTGCATTCACTCCGAGTATTAGATCTCGCTTGCCCCTGCTAATGATCAGTAGGCCCATCAGTGTACAGTTGTAACTAGCCTACCCTTTTGGTGTGGGAAGTTAATAAATATTTGATTGCTATCTTAATGTCTGTGGTGTATTGTTTTTTAAATATGAATGTGTATGCTACAGAAGGGGCAAACTGAATTTCGATACTATATGCAAAGAAACTCAATAGGCCTTCTGGAATGAAATGGTAAATCATGAATAAACATTACGCACTAAAAACATTACCCGCACAGAACATTTACTGATTTTAACTATTACTTTTAAATGTTGGACGTTTCTATGCTATCACATTTTCCTGACCACAAAGTGGAGTGGTTGTCCATTTTTTGCACTCGATCTGAGAAGACCCTTCTGACTTGCCATAGTTCTCATGAGACGCATGCGTATTTCACTCTTCAATGTCACCGCAACCATTGGACATGGCTGCGGTTTGTTTCAGAAATTGGGCTAGAGCCCTTTCCAAGGGGAAAGGGCCGGGTTTCTCTGCGCTTCTATCCCAAGTCAGAGCGGGTTAGTTCATTCATTAATGTTTAATCGATGTATTGGTCTGTTGCCAAATAAAGAGCATCAACACCGAAGCTGCAAGCTCAAGTTTTCGCTAACCTTGACGCTTGTCTTGAGCTAGCCTAGCTTGCGAACAACAACACAGCTAAATCTCGCTCGTTTTGGTACTGCACGTTCGTAACTATGTGGGAAGCTACCTACATTTACAAAGCTAGCTGCTTTCCGTTGTCCTGTGCTTATAATTGCCACCAGACAGCAAAAAAGCGAAAACGGTTATTAACATGACCGTACTATTGCAAGGACAAGAAAGATCGTTGCAGGTTTACATAGCTAGCTTCGTTCGCTCTCTAAGTACAGTAAATGTTTTAATAGGTGTCGGATATTCACTTGTCGACCCTCTACTAGTGGTGCATCGTTACTTACAGTCGTGGACAAAGGTATTGCCACCTTTGCACTTCAAATAACTCGCATTGACTCTTAAAAAAAAAGTTTTGTGGCAACGCCAATGTCCGAAATCCAACTGTCCACTCAGTTCTGGCATTAAGCCAATTTTGCATCAGACTCAGCTGGTTCTCGGGATAAAGTCACTGCACTGTGCACTCTACTCTGAGTGTTCATGGAACCCCACATTGTGTCTTAGATCATTTTACTGGTGCTGTATTGTATTGACTGGAATCAATGTTTTATAGCCTCTGGACCTTCCAAGGCCATGTTGCCTGGTCCGTACCCCAAGACCCCTGAGGAGAGAGCTGCTGCTGCTAAGAAGTACAACATGACAGTGGAAGAATACGAACCAATGCCCGATAATGGCGAGGGGTAAGGAAGATGGCTTCAATGAGTGAGAATGGTTGATTGGGTCATTCATGCCTCATTTCTGCTGGTGTTCTAGCCCGGTACCAGGGCTACTCCGGTGACTTGTGCTAATGTTGGTTTTAGACTTTCCTGTTTCAACTTTAGTACCAAGGACTTAAGGAGGGGCTCAGATGGGGAGGGAGGAGAACCATCAATGCGATTTTCCAGCTTTGAAAAGGGCTGTATTTTAATAGTAGTAAAATAACATAAAAAATTGTGCAAACAGTAAAGCTATGTTCAATTTGTTTATAATAGCTGTTGGAACTTCAGTAATAAAACAAATTTCTGCAACTTTCAGCACTTAGTTTTGACAATATATGTGTATTAAATTGTCTCCCCTTAGGAGAAGGATTTGGGAGAATTCTGAGGTAATTTGTTATAGGTTCTGTAACAACTTCTCAGTCTAGCCGCTCCATACTTCTGTTGGGTCAACGGTATCGTACCACGTTTGTTTGTTCCAACTCTCTCTGTTGTGAGTCTTTGTTTTCCTGTACTGTTGCTTTATTATCTTTATTTCATAATGGATTCATTTGTTAGTTTGGATGAAACCCATCACAAGAAGCCTAAGAATTAGCGACTCACACACATTGCTGTTTGAATAGCACATGTGGCTTTTTCCACAGAACAAAACGTCAACACGCAAACTCCGCCCTAAAGTCTCGGGCTTGGCACCTAGTGAGAGCTGGGTTACTCAGCCACAGCCTACCGGCTGACTGGCACTGGTCTTTGTCAGTGGAAACAGAACTTTGGGGTAAAACACCGGTGTTTGGCACCAGTAGAAACGAGGCACGAATGTGCCAGTTAAATTCCCCACAAGAGCTGAGGCTGCATTCAAAATCGCAATCGATGACTTGCACTAGTTTTGACCAAAGATCTGTGCGTTGCACTAAATGGGGATATACCAGTCTGGACAGCAGTGATTTCTGCATTAGCCTAAGTTATTAACCTATTTTGGTTTTTCCTGTTGGGTTTTCGTAGGTATGGAGACTACCCCAAATTGCCTGACAGATCCCAGCATGAGCGAGACCCCTGGTACTCCTGGGACCACCCTGACCTGCGGAGGAACTGGGGAGAGCCGGTAAGACCACAGTGGGGTCTACATTTGTCCAGCAAACAAATGATGTGCTTTAGGCAGACCTGAGACATGTACAGAGTTGGGTTAAAATAAAGTATTCAAATGGCATAAAATTGCAGGTCTCCCATTGAGTTTACTACTAGTTATCTTTAGAGGAAACACTAGGATGGACAATAATTTGATTCCTATTTGCACCACAACTTCCCACTGAATTGCTGGATTCTGTTAAAATGCACTTGAATGTGTTAAACAATAGTGCTTCTTGTTTTTGATTTTGTTTGACATAGTTTTACCTTTGGAACCATAACTTTTTGTTACTAGATCCACTGGGACTTTGACATGTACATCAGGAACCGAGTGGACACGTCGCCCAGCCCCATCGACTGGAACACCATGTGCAAACGTCTCTTTGGTTTCATTGGATTCATGATGATAATGTTCTACTTTGGGGAGAAGTTCCCATCTTACCAGCCTGTGGTGAGCATTGCAATGAGTATTCCAGGATTCTGATTTACCCAGGGTAAATCTTCCAATAGAAAACATCAATTTCGGAAGAAACGTCCTCTTTGATTAGTCTCAATTGTTGGTACTCCATTATTTGCTATTCCTCCTTATATTTCTGTGGTAATTTTTCATTATATAGCACAAACACCCGCTTAAGGCGAATAGCTCTAAATATGTCCTACCTCTTAGGGTAAACACTGTTCTCTATTTACAGGCACCAAAACAATATCCTTACAACAACCTGTACCTAGAACGTGGAGGGGATCCTGAGAAACAGCCGGAAGAAATCAAGCATTTTGAAATTTAACAGCTTAAATGTATCTGCTTCACAATGTGTATATTACTATCTCTAATAAAGTTGTAAATGTGACTTGCTTTGCATCGCCAAGCCTCGACTTCTAATGTGACCTGTATCAGCAAACACATTCTGCATTTTTCACACTTTCTCGGGGAACGTAACTCCTGTTACTATTCATTTAAACTTACTCGTTTTAACTGATGCTTTAATATTTTGTTTTGTTGGGTTAATTTTTTTTAATCTGGGGTGCTATCCAGTAGGTTTTCATTCCAACTCTTATTTTGCACACCTGATTCTACCAAGCTGGATGACAAGCTAAGACAGGTTAGTCACAACTGGTGTTGGAGAGAACCTGTAACCTGTAGATTTTCAAAACCAAGATTGAGTTCCCCTGGTTTAAATGGTAGTAATAAATTGACTTGTACTTCATCAGCGTCACCACAGGAGTGTGACAGATGCACACAAAAAACGTGAATACGTATTTTAATTGATAAATACCGATTTTAAATAGAAAATGCCTGAGGTTGCTGTCACTAAATCTAAATACGCAAAACCCCATATGCCCCCATATTTTATAAAATGTGCCAAAATCTAAAAATTCTAATTTAGTGTGATTTTCCAGCATGTTCGATACAGTTACAGCTGCTTTTAATTTTTGCCTGGGGACTGCCTGTTATTGATATTGGATGTTTATACGTTGATCAAGAGATGTCAAGTGGTTACAGTTAACATTTTGAAAATGGCATATCACCCAATAGAAAATGTCTTGAAACCACCGTTCAAATTGTTATCACGATAAACGATTTCAAAACAATGTAGCTGTAAATAGTCTGGATGCTTGAAACCAAATGTTTCTTAAATAAATGTATAACTTTAATCAAAATTATTTTTACTTGTATGTTTAACACAGTATTTGAATAATATTTAGAAATGTGCAAATTAAAAATGATACAGTATTTTCAACAACCAAGCAACACCCGTACAGAAAATGATACCAGCTTGCACAAGACCCCATGAAACAGAAGAGTCAGTAGGTTAAATAGTAAATGGTAAATTATGCCATGTCGGCCACCGTAGACGAGGAAAACATATGCAACATTACTTTGGGAGTGTCGACTGGATTTTTTTCATCATCTGTAGCCAACCAGAAACATTTATAACAATACATTCCTACGTAAGTACTGTCTATTTTGTGTACATATCTTAGGGCACAAATGAAATAGTATTAGAATAAGTATTTTAGCACGTATTGATCTTTTTTGACATCGCTATTTACTGAACGACGCGTCTGCTCGGTGTAGGAAGCAACGCTACAGCAGGACTTCTGGTGCTAACGTTATTTGCCAGCTAGCTCGGAAGCTAACCAGCTACAGATCTTATTCAGCTAGCTACCTAACTATGGCCTCTGGAATGGCGAACTTTTAGCTGACAAGCTAGCAATTCTAGCAGCCAATGACACGTAGTGGTAACTAGTGTAGTACAGTACCTATCTAATGTTGGCTGAACTATGAACTACCTAGTGGCTTACGGTTGTAATATAGTCGAATTTAGGGATATAAATCCAAGTAAAGTTACGGCGAATAATTATTATTTTAATTATGCGTCTTAGTTTGCGTTAGCATCGCCTTTGCAACCGTTTTGGCTGTTAATGGACTGTGCGTAGCTGTGGTATCCAACATTAGCTTGCTTGGTTTTTATGTCTCCCAACAGTAGTAAAATGTGAAGTTACCAGTATACCTCACTGGACAGAAATGCAGCATGTAACGTGTTGGTCCAGTGTTTCCTGATCTTAAATTGTTCTAGTCATGAAATCCATAGATTACGGCCTAATGAATTAATCTGGATTGACTGATTTCCTTATATAAACAGTAACTAATTGAATAATTTAAGTAGTTTAATGTACTGTAGCGTTTACATTTCAGTTCGGTACAGTATAGTTGTAACTGTCCATGATACATACAGTCGGTGCTGTTTGATGAGTGCTAAAATTTGATTCTTCTAGCTAGCGAGTGTCAAATATTTCAGTCGCAGATAACTGGAATTAGTATAGTTTCTGTAACTGGAATTAGTATCGTTTCTGTCTAACGTTAATGCATTTTGTATAGTGATCAGGCTACCTAACACCAGCATAGTAGTGTAATTATTCAGGAGCTATATGAAGGTGGGATCATGGCGTTTAGAAATGAATCCCTGTGATCCGTAATCCCCAGTTCTGGGCTAGAGTACCTTCTGTCCCTACGACGGTGTTGCGTTCAGTACGACGAAGAGGTGTTCAACGTGGTGATTGCTCTGTGAAATCATATTTAACTGCATGATCAATACACTGTGTTTGCAGATAGTCACGTTTGATAATTGTGTATCACAATGTTACTTTGTACACAGTCTCGAATTAACATTAATCCCACTCACTGTTGATTATTGGTTATCGTGAAACAGTTTTGAAAGATCTAGCGCACCATTCAATTGCTACGTTTTTACCAGTTGTAAACTGTATGTGACGGTTGAAATTTAATTTGGCATCGATCAGAATACACCCACCGAACAAGAGGCGTCGAGCGCCTAAAACGTAGTTGAAAAACGTGCAAAGCAGTGCTCTGTACTAAAAGTTGTGTTCTTCACATACCATGCATAATGTGGAAACATTAAAGACGTGCCTTTATTGAAATGTCAAATTAAGTGCTTGTTTTACCCCGTCATCAGGACTTTGATCGAGGCATCTCCTAGCCAAGTGAGGAAGATGAGGCTAAAGGAGATCCAGAGGACTGCCCATCCAGCATGGAGTCCTGCCCCACACCACCCTATATGCCTGGCTCTAGGTAGGGCACGTCTACTTGTATCAGACCAGAGTATACTTAAGCACTGTGGCGTGAGGGGATCTGGTAGATGGCCTTAACAGAGATGGGAACAAGCTGTCAACTGATGAACAGGGGTGGGATGCTTGGGGAATGGGGAACACCATACCTGAGGTCTGTTTGAATATTGTTTTTGGATAGTAAGTTTCACTCGTTAACAGGCACATCAGCACAGCAACTGGATGCTTCGTTCAACACCACTGCCGCCCTGGAAATATTTGAGTTGGACTTTGCGGATCCTTCTCTTGACATGATGCTGAAGGGCTCTTTACCCACTTCTAACAGGTGAGCAACAGGCTTAGCATTAAGGAAATGGCTACTAATGCAGTACTCTGAGTTTGTCGTGTGTCGTGTGTCGTTCATTCTCATTCACTTTATTTGTACAGTGAAACCAAACTGAGACCTAGGTCACTGTATTTCAGGAGTAATACAAATAAACGTTCTCAATTATTTTGACAAAACAATCTGTGAAATCTAACAAAAATAATTCCTCAAACTTTTCCAATTCCTTAATGGGCAACTGAACGCCAAGCTTAAGGCTGCCATCCAAAGTGTTCCATGCATGGGCTGTGTAGTAGCCCAAACCATTAACCGTTAGGTGAACCATAACACCTGCATTTGTCTCAACCAACCCACTCTTAGGTTGCATAGTCTGGTGTGGGTAGATTTCAGAGCGGGGGAAGACGGTTTGGGGGGAAGACTCATTGGAGGTGGTGAGAATGGAACAGTGACTGTGTACAGCCCCCAAGCCATGGTAACGTCAGGAGAAGAGGTGATATTGGGGCAGTCTGACAAACACACCGGGCCGGTCAGAGCTCTAGACTTCAACCCATTTCAGGTGACCAATTCTCACAAAATAACGTTTTTTTGTGTTAGATGAAGGTTACCGTGTTTGCTGCAGTGTCATATTCCACGTGCACTTTTTGTTGCTGATGGTTTAACCCGCTTTCCTTCCAGAGTAATCTATTGGCGTCAGGGGCAAACGATTCAGAGATCTACATCTGGGATCTAAACAGTTTCAGCAATCCAATGACACCTGGGACGAAGTCACAGGTAATGTCTTGCCTCCTCCTCTCTATTTCCTTGTTATTCTGTTGTGTTTCTCCTCAAAATCAAAACGTACACGGCGGGAATCGTAAATTCATTTTGAGCGTTTTTCTCTGTTTCCCATCTCTGTAGCTGTGTGAGGTAAGACAGAACCCCACTGTGTGTGGTTACCGGTTGGTATATGTTTGAGCTGACTTCAAGCTCTGCGGTGCTCATGGGATTGTGGAATAAAGACCGCGAATAACAATAACTGTATAAACTCATGTTTATAAACCGCAATTTACTTTTACACTACAGCGTTGTCTTGTGGCCCATTGGATGCCACTCAAGGATGTAGGCCAGAATGTTGTTTTCTGTAGAACCTGTGTCATTACGTTAGTCAGAGCTGCCTGGGGACTAATGACAAGCTTGGGGGAAATCAATTTCAACATCTAATACTGTATTTGTAATATGCCAATGTGTGACTGCTTGACTGTGACTGTCTGAGCGCTTCAACATCATGGGTTGGGTTTCGACGGATGGCAAAGGATCTCATCCCCTATCAAGTGCTTTCTAATTTATACATTCAGAACACTCATTAGACGAAGTTTAAATAAATGGAAATCTGAAATGCATTTTCATGTCCTGTGGATGTTCTGAAAGTGTTGGCTACCGTGTGCATGTTAGTGTGTAATAACTTGCACACTAACTAAAGTCATTACAGTTTGTGTTTAGTTGAGTTAGGTTTTGTTTCGTCTACAGGATCCTATCATACCTGTGTTATATAACAGCAGTTTTCTCTCTCTCACCCACCCAGCCTCCTGAAGACGTCAGTGTGGTCTCTTGGAACCGACAGGTTCAGCACATCCTGGCCTCGGCCAACCCCAGTGGGAAAGCAGTGGTCTGGGACCTGAGGAAGAATGAGCCCATCATTAAGATTAGTGACCATAGCAACAGGGTGGGTAGAAGGAATCCATAACCTATTAAACTGGTCCTCTTTTTAAGGAGGACCAGTATTGTCTTTGGCTATCAGGCTACTGGCCTAAACCCATATACTGAGAACTTATAGTATAGTGTGCCCAAGACATAGAAGTAATGTCATAATGTTATGGGGTCAGTTTTCTCTGCCACAGATTCAGCCCAATCCAGGACAAAAAAAACAAGCTCAGTGGAGTTTTCTATTGAACTGGATTTTTTTTGTCCTAGATTGGGCTTAATCCATGTCTGTGAAACCGGCCCCCTGCGTCTGGTCTCTGGGTCAGAACATGTCTGGTCTCTTGCTCAAAACGTGCTTGGTCTCTTGGTCAGAACGTGCTTGGTCTCTTGGTCAGAACGGGTCTGGTCTCTTGGTCAGAACGTGCCTGGTCTCTTGGTCAGAACGTGCCTGGTCTCTTGGTCAGAACGTGCCTGGTCTCTTGGTCAGAACGTGCCTGGTCTCTTGGTCAGAACGTGTCTGGTATCTGTATTGTCTAACAAGGTGGCCGTTGGCCCGTTTTGTAGATGCATTGTTCAGGAATGCTCTGGCACCCGGAGGTGGCCACTCAGCTGGTCCTGGCGTCTGAAGACGACCGACTGCCAGTCATCCAGATGTGGGACCTGCGCTTCGCCACGTCCCCCCTCAAGGTTCTGGAGAACCACACGCGGTGAGCCTGTGGGCCGATGTGCCCTGTCTAGATGCTTGTGGATCTGTAGTACGACTGATGGCAAGGCAGCGTTTGGGGGCTTTGAACGGGTGAACTCAACCGACGTGCACGTTGCTGTCTAACCTGGTTCACAGAGGATTAGCTGGTGCGGCGTTGCGCCTGTTGTGACCGTGAAGGTGAACCGTGAAGCTTGCAGCATCACAGTGGAATGACCCTGGTGATCAATGATGATAGTAATCTGGTCTGAATCAATTTTTTCCCTTCTCAGCGGACTTCTGTCAATTGCCTGGAGTCAAGCAGACCCTGAGCTGCTACTCAGCAGCGCTAAAGACAACCGGATACTCTGTTGGAATCCCAACACTGGAGAGGTACGTCCTGATGTCTGGTTATAAAGGCCTTGTCATGCCAGGTGATGCCATTTTTTTCAGGCTTTACCCCTAATGGCTTGGGTAAAGAACAAACAACGTTGCCAGGCTGTGAACTACATTCTCTGGGAATGCCAGTGTACCCTCAGATGGCACCACCAATCAGGCAGCAACACCATGAACACATAATTAAAGAGTCTTAAACATTTATTATTTTACTATGCCATTATTTCAATAAGGAACACAGACTGGGACAATGTCTTACAGCTTGGCCCTGCATATACATGTTTACACATACAGTTTTGGTTCAGTGGTTTAAAAACAAACAGAAAACAACGAGACACCGAGAACAGACGAAACAAGACGCTCCCCGATAGACAAGTCCAAGTACATAGGGTTTAAACATCAGTCAGATTTGACCATCACCCAACAGCATCATGTGGTATTGCAGATGGAACCTCTTGAATACGTTGTGTTGCTTTAACACGTTAATGACCCAAATGAATCAGTTGACCCCTGGAACTCTTGACTTTACTGAAGATAAAATGTTCTTGATCTACAGCTCAGGAAAAAATCAGGAGACCACTGCACCTTTATCTTTCCTTTAAAAAAAATCAAAAAGGAAGGTTTTGAGATTCTCCCAGAGCTGTATTTTTCTGTAATCCCAACATGAGCTTGGTGTTTTCTCCGTTCATCTCTGTAGGTGATCTACGAGATGCCAACCACCAACCAGTGGTGCTTTGATGTACAGTGGTGCCCCAGGAACCCAGCGCTCCTGTCGGCAGCCTCGTTTGATGGGCGTATCAGTGTCTACAGCGTGATGGGAGGCAGTCTGGAGGCTCAGCAACAGAGCCGGGCCGATAAGGTAGTGGGAGGCTCAGAGACAGAACCGGGCCAACTTGGTAGAAATGGGCTCTCAGATGTGTTTCTTCAAATAACCAATTAATGGGAACCAACCTGAATTGGGACGCCTTTGTGAACGCATCTTTACTGCTCTGCCTTCCCCCGTTCCCGACCAGAACCTGGACTGTATGTTCCCCTGCATGACTAAAAACGGAATTACGCCAATTACCTTTGAATTTACTCCTGCTGTAACGAGACGAGACGGTGCACCTTCTATTTCTGCCGTTTGCAATCCTGTTCCGTTCACTGCCCGCAGATCTCTTCGTCCTTCGACACCATGGATCCGTTTGGTACCGGTCAGGTTCTGCCCCCTCTGCAGGTCCCCCAGCCCGTTCCTCAGACCACCCTTGTGGCTCCGCTGAAGAAGCCCCCAAAGTGGGTCCGCAGACCTGTAGGAGCGTCCTTTGGTGTAAGTGGACCTGTACACCCAGTATGTTGCTGAATACAGTGATCTCTGTTTCGGGTCAGCGTCTCCCAGGACCACAGACTGGCCCTTTGGGTTCCGCGTTAACCTTCGCTAAACGTTCCCATCTATTTCTTTCGTAGTTTGGCGGGAAGCTAATCACCTTTGAGTGTCCCCGGCCCCCTGTCCAGAGCCCCCAGCCGGCCCCCGTCCCCAGGCAGGTGTTTCTGAGCCAGGTCACCACCGAAACCGAGTTCCTCCAGCGCTCCAGAGAGCTGCAGGCTGCCATGCAGTCGGGATCCTTCTCCGACTACTGCCAGGCTAAGATCCGCAATGCCCCCAGCGACTCCGAACAGGACATATGGCGGTTCCTCCTGGTAGGACTGGCGTGTATTTTACTTCACCATTTTACTCATTTAGCTGCTTCCCTGTTCAGAGCGACTTGTGGTAGTGAATGGTTTCCAACCAGGTCCCCGATGGGAATCAAACCCCCAACCTCTGTGGGACCATACAAAGTCTTCTGATTCGAAGTCAGACGCCTTTTTCATTATACCATGTGGTTTACCACGGAGTCTATCATAAAACAAGAGAAGACACTAGGACCAGGATCAGCATGATGTCTTCTCTGGTCACAAGTCCAATGCTGTGTATTATATATATTTTTTTATGTTGTCCACCTTTGACTTTTGCAGGTCAACTTTGAAGACGAAGCCCGTGTGAAATTCCTCAAACTGTTGGGTTTCAGCAAAGATGAATTGGAGAGAAAGATCTCCACCTGCTTGGGAAAGAACCTGCAGGCTAATGGACATGGCGTGGATGCTAACGACCTGGCTGAGAAGATGCAGCTTCTGTCTGCTCAGGTAACACCAATGACCAAGTCCTGCATTCCCATGTTTCAACCAGCTCTGGTTGAATCTGCATTTCTCCCAGCGTCCACCCGAGGGCAGTAGTGTACACTGAAAACAGCATGATCTCTGTCCGCCGTAAAATTGTATCTCTGGGAAAAACTTTGCCGTTGATCTACATTATTGTGTTTCCACATAGAGGTCGGAGGAGTCCGGGGACACAATTGAATCCAAGACCCCTGGTTCAGCCTCTCCTTCAGACTTCTTCAGCCAGGTGCCACCACAGCCACAAGAGACGGAGAAGGTCAGCTTTCAGATCCCCGTCTCCGCAGGTACCAGTCACCTTCCTTTCAGTGGCACAACATACGGATGTTCCTCTTCCTGTGCAATCGAAACATTACATACCGGTTTCCAGTCGCAGGTGGATCTTAGTGCCGGGACTAAGAATCATGTTCACTTTAAAACCTTTTTAGATTACTCAGGTCATTTAGTTGTGTTTTATGTTCATTTCAACAGGGAGCCCCGTAAACGTGTCGGGCTCTTGGGGCTCCCTGCGTTTTAGACATGGCTCACACATTTGACTGAACACAGACGATGTGCTGACACGGTGTTCCTCTGGGGTGGTAGATACAGACGGTCTGATCAGCCAGGCTCTGCTGGTGGGAAACTTCGAGGGCGCGGTGGATCTGTGTCTGAACGACGGACGCTACGCGGAGGCCATCCTGCTGGCTATCAGCGGGGGGGAGGAGCTCCTTCAGAGGACCCAGCGGACGTACCTGGACAAGCAGAAGAGCTGTGTCTCTATGGTAACATGGCATACATTCCTACATTGAACCCCCCAATGGAACTGCCTTCATGACAGCATCAGGGCAGCACAGCTCTTAAAGCAGCTCTTAAGCCTCAACTTTAACAGTTGGCCTACCCTTCCCTTTATATATATAACGGATAGTTCTGGCATTTATTTTTATATTTCTTATTTTCTATTTCATGCACATTGAGATTATGCCTTTAGAAGGAAGCGCTTTAGAAATGCAACAAATTATTACTACATGAAATCTGGTTCCCTAACAACGCACTGTTTCTTGTGTGCTTAAAAAGAATTGGTGCTCTAATTTTGGAATCGGGTGCCTTTTCACACACCCTGGGAGCTGTGGTCTGATAATGGGACATTTGTATTAGTCTGCTCTGAGTTCAGTGGCTGACCCGGTCGCTTCTACCCTCAGTTGATCTCATCTGTAGTGACTCAGAACTGGCGGGACATCGTTCAGAGCTGCGAGCTGGACAACTGGAAGGAGGCGCTTGCCGCTTTGCTGACCTACGCCCACCCCAAACAGTTCGCTCATCTGTGTGGTAGGAACACCGAGACCCTGGGGGTGGTAGCAAATTTGAGAAAATGTCTGCCGAGCCTTCTTCAGAAAGAACCGAGCAGGGAGGGGCCTACCTGGAAAGAAATGTAAAAACGGACTGTCTTCTGCAACTGACATATATTTGTGGTTTGAATTACAACACTGTTTTCTACCCTCCTCCCATCATCAGACACGCTAGGTTCCCGCCTGGAGGCGGAAGGGACAGTGAAGTGCAGTCTGCAGGCCTGTCTTTGTTACATCTGCTCTGGGAACATCGAGAAGCTGGTAGAATGCTGGGTCCACCAGAGGGACTGCTCTTCTCCCCTGGTCTTAGAGGTACAGCCAGCTGTTGTTCCTCTAGAAACTTGTTCATCTGCAGCAGAAAGATAAAAATAATTAGCCCTCTGTCTAAGCACTCTGTCTTGGTTGGGGGATAGGTTCAAATCCAGCCCAGTGCAGTTGGTCTGAGCCTCTCTCTTCCACCACTGTCATCCTCTAGCTTCAAGTTGTGGACATATTGTTTTTCCGATAGCACGATGAGAAATAATATTTATCCGTCAGGTTTTTCGCCTTCCAGCCGCTGTGACCGTTACTAACATTGCTAGTGATGTCGCGCTAACCGAGGTTATCGCCGGGTAATGAACGCTGTCCTCCGTGCCTTGCCGTTAGGACCTGGTGGAGAAGGTGATGGTCCTGAGGAAGTCGATTGAGCGTCTGAGGAACGGCGAGGTGGCGGTGAATAGTCCGGTCCTGGCCGACAAGCTGACCCAATACGCCGGCCTCTTGGCCTCCCAAGGCAGCTTGGCCACTGCCATGACGTACCTGCCCGGAACCTCAGACCAGGTAACCATGGCAACACCGGGGCGGGCCGAAGCCCTGGAGAACTTCGGAACCGTACGGTGCCGTGTGCCCTTTTAGAAAACGCCTCAATGGTCTCAGCTGCAGGGGACCAATGTGCTTCATTGCCAGCATAATGTCCTCCTCGTTGAGGTCCGACAGGCTTTTATAAGCCAGCTGGGTTTTCTTTTGGCTTGCCCGGCCCAATAGAAACAGGTTCCCTACCGTCTAGCATCAAATGGGTCTGGGCTTATTGAAAGGAGGTCAAATGCCCTTTGAACCCGTCCTGTGCTCTGTGCTCCAGGCTTGCATCGTGACGTTGAGAGACCGTCTGTTCCACGCCCAGGGAGGACACGCTGGGGGGGCGCAGCCTCCTCCGTCCCCCTACAGCAGAGTCAGTGTGACCGGGTGCCCACCCTCCCCTGCGTCCGCCCCCAGCGTCCCGGCTCAACCACCACCACAGCAAGCACAGGCACCGGTATTTATCAGCTAATTGGATACCTTCTATGTGCCATGTCTGCCACAGCCAAGGTTTAGAACGATAAATAACAAGGAATTATTGCACAACCAACTTATCGGCTGCTGAACAGGAAAACATTTCCAAGTGTAACAGGGTTGTCGATATGTTTTTACAACCGTACAGTCAAGGACGTCAAACACATCTTCCCATTGGTCTCACTGATGGATTGAATCAGTGCGTCATAACCGTGGCTAGAGTACCTTCAGGTCTCGCGTGTGTCGGATGCCTATTGTGTATAAATCAATGGTGAGGTGGGGGTGTTTCTCTCCAGGGTCTCTACCACTCGTCCCCGCCTCCAGCGATGCCTGTGGTGGGCCAACCCCAGCCTCCCGCGGCTACGCCGTTTCCTCCACAAGCTCCTGCTAACTCTGGACCTCCTCCGCCTCCTTCGTACGGGGGTTTGCCCCCGTCCTCCCACGGCCCTCCCCCTAGTGGGCCGCCCCATGCTGGGCTACGACCCGCCTACCCCCAGCGACCTGCTGCCGCCCCAGGTATGGTGTACTTAAATGGTTCAAGGTTCAAAGGTTTATTTGTCATTTGCAATAACAAGTTAAGGCAATTAAATGCTTGGCTTTCCTACTCCCGACTGTGCAGTTAAAGTTAAAAAGTAACAGTATTTATAATATATAAATAAAAATAAGAAGATAACACAAACAATCCATCAATAGTAACACTACACAAAAACACTCATCAATAATAATAACTATACAACTGTACAACCGTAGTGCAATGTAGAAGTGACAGGTGTGCATGATATGATTGGCAGATGAGCATGCTATAAAGGGACAGGTGTGCATGTTATGATTGGCAGATGAGCTGGATATAAAGGGACAGGTGTGCATGATATGATTGGCAGATGAGCTGGATATAAAGGGACAGGTGTGCATGTTATGATTGGCAGATGAGCTGGATATAAAGGGACAGGTGTGCATGATATGATTGGCAGATGAGCTGGATATAAAGGGACAGGTGTACATGTTATGATTGGCAGATGAGCGTGATATAAAGGGACAGGTGTGCATGATATGATTGGCAGATGAGCGTGATATAAAGGGACAGGTGTACATGTTATGATTGGCAGATGAGCGTGATATAAAGGGACAGGTGT